>JBBPTO010001936.1:0-12922 GCA_038094155.1 Pulveroboletus cf. aberrans
ACCAAGAAGGCCGTGACAGTGCAAGGGCGCGACACACAAGTCCTGCGCCAAGCCTTCACCCCTCCGGACCTCCGGCCGTCTCCGGCCATTCGATCCCCTCGACCTCTGATCTCCGACTGGAGTTTGAGTGGAGGAGATCCAGTCTTAACAACCCCTTCACTTAGATTTGACAAGTTATGAGCCCTGCTAGCACATAATGGCAAATGCACTCTACCTGAATGACTCTTTCAAACTTTTCCATGCTATTTCAAGTTACTTCCAACCTCCAGAATGCAACTCCACTCTTTTCTCCAGTGATATCTCATCAATTATGCAACTTTGTTCCTTCAGACATCTTTTAGATTTCCTTACATACTTCTTTTCTTCTCTATTTAGTTTATTCTTGCTTCTCTGACTTCTCTGATGCTGTGTAGCACTGCTCCAGCTCATTCCCGACCCAGAGCACAGCTCTAGCATATACATCTCTGACCTTAATATTACTTATCTACATAGCCCTCCATTACTAATATGCAGCCCCTCTGACATATATATACTCTGACCTTGTATGTAGACCATTCAATCTGAATATCACCTTAAATTACTCTGTTCTTCTTCTGAAATCCCTCCAGTGCATCTCTGACCAAGAAGGCTGTGACAGAAGCACTGTATTTGAATTGTGCTCAGTCAGCCACTTTAGGGCCAGCCAATAGAAGCTGCTGAGTCATCAATAAAATCCCCTGAATGTGTCAAAAGAAGTCATGATTAGTCATGACAGAAATACACTCTGGAATGTCAAGAAATGTCACAGAACCTTGATGAGTCAGACTCCATGGAAGGTCTTAGAATCTTCTAAAATGAGGATGTGACTATCCAGCTCATGTAACTGACCATATAATTAGACCATGTGACCTCAAGTCATGTGATCCACATTTGAGTGTGAGAAAGTAAAAGAAAAATGAGAAGACAAGGCTGCATTGTAACAGTTCTTTTCTCAAACAAAATAAAAAATATGCATGTAGAGCAGATCACACTTCTGAGATTCAATATTGTAGACATATCCAGCCATCTTTCCACAGTAGCTCTGCTAAATTGTTTTGATTGAAACTTGTTATTTGAGATAAAACACCCTTGATACTGAGTAAGGTCTGTCAGCAGCAGTTTGTCCTACATATGTATATGATCAGAAAGAAATATAGTCATGAGAACTGAATGTACACACTTGTAAATAGATTTTGAGCTATTTATGGCCAGCATCCATTGGCAATCATAGTGAGGAATAGATCAGGTTTCCTATATTCATGACAGATGGCAAGACAATCTTGAAGAAGTTGCTGCATGTAATGAACACCACCCTTGTAAGTGGAGGGAAGGATGACACAACCAACATAACCCATATCCTGACCAGCATCTTGATTCATTTGATCCTGTGATCCTTAATATAAATCAGCTCCAAGTTTGGTTTGATTATTTGCAACCAAGGTAAGCTTGCATCAGTCAATGGAAGCACAGGCATTACAAATCAATTGTTGAACAAGTCTGCTACCCTTGAAGAGTTCAGAAGGCTCTATATATTATAGATGAACATGAAGCCTGTATGCATACCAGAGAGTTTGAGTGACTTTTTTAGAGTAAAGAGGAATACAAATTGAATTTTAAAGAGGAATGTCGAAATGCCATCCATTTCCATGATGAGGAAAGAACAGAACATAATGAAGAGAAAGATAGAATAGATGAAGATTGCTGATACAAAGAAGCCCACTACCCTGAAGATGCAGCATGATATCAGATATGCTTGAACATGCAGAGAGCCATCACCAGAAACAATAGCAGCAATTTCATCAACAGTGGGGAGATTATAATGGTGCAGATCATTAGATGGTTGTAGATGTAGTCACATGCAGACATCAGTATGCTGTTCTGAAGGCTTGGCCTGATATAAAATAAGTGATCAATTTATATATGAAGAATGCATGTAAAGAAAAAGAACAAACTCTCATACCATCATAGACCTGCTTGTAAAGTGGAGTGTAAGGATGAATATCCTTAAGAGTGTTACAGTCACTTCCACACCCCTTCCGACATTTGTGACCCTTCTGACACTTCTGACAACACTTAGAATATTTGATACACTGGAAGTGATGCTTCCGAACACAGAAGCTCAGAAGGCCTGGAAGCGGGGAAACTCGGAAGTGCGGAAGCTTGGAAGGCTTGGAACCACAGGAACTCGGAACTGGAACCTCAGAAGCACTGGAAGCACAACAGTTCAACCAGAACTTTGTACTTTGTCATGAAAACCCTTGTCACTTGTACAGTATGTCATGCTATGCATTCCAGACCCTCCCAAAACATTCCTATGTCTTCCATTCATCACCCATGACCCTAACATCACTTTATGCCCTCACCCTCTACATGTATCATCTTCCATTCTTCCACACCATGCCTCCTCTGCACTTAATCCTTATGGTACTCTCATAAACATCTAGATTAGACTACAATAGGTACAAACATGTAGAATAGTATATAAAGGACAAGAATGCAGCCACCAGAGGGCAGTCTTGTCCTCTTGGTGTTTTCCTCAGCATCTATGGCATCAACTCATTTTCCCTTCCCTTCCCTTGACTAGTGAAAGCAGCCTAGAGCCTTAAGTGGTTCTGAGTCATATCAAAGAGTAGCATGCAAGTCAAGCAAGATGGCAAAATCAAATTAAAAGTTATGTTGCATTCCTCTGTCAGTTGCTTTCTGTGGATCATAGATATAGAGTTAAGCATAGAAAGGTCTTGACCATAAGAAGGCATGAGAGCTTCCATAAGATGATGAAGTGTACCATGAGTGTGAAATGATGCAGGTTCTGATCTTTAATAAATTGTTCATTTGCATCAACACCAACAGAAGTAAATGCAATTATATTGACAGATTTATTTCTTGAATTCCTTGCAATTCTGTGGGTCATCAAACAACTTCTGAAGCACTCATGGCCATTTTTAAATTGTAGGAATATTGACATGACCCTGTAAACAGCATATCCCAAAGTGGAGATTTGAATTGCAGTGAGAACACAGAACATTCATCAAACACCAGTTGTGTATTTGAACAGGTTCAATATATTGTTGTCCAGCAGGAGGAATTTATAGTGGTAATTGAGAATTTGAACCAGGGTCAGGATCAGGATTGGGATCAGGATTGGAATCAGAATTGAGATAAGGATCAGGATTGGGGCCAGGATTAAGAGGGCCAGGATTGAAAGGGTCAAGATTGGAAAGGTCAAGATTGGAACTGAAAGATCCAGAATTGATATTGAAATTATGATCAGAGCCAGAATTAGAGTCAATGTTAGCATTGAAATCATTTTGCTCTCTGGCTTGATCCAGCTCATACTGTTTGGCAGATTGTTGACTATGTTCTTGTAAAGCATCTGCAAGTAATGCTTTAGACATTAGTTGAATTTGTTCATCTGCTTGATGCTCCTGATGATTATGCTCCTCCTGTCATCCACATAATGCTTGTTGTTGCTCCTCATAATGTCTATGCCAATATAGCTGCTCCTCCAGTAAAGCCTGTTTTTGAGCCTGCTGTAAAAGCTGCTGCTGTAGAAGCTCTCATTCCAAAGTCTCCATTCTTTGATCTTTCATTGCTTGCATTTGCTGTAACTTGCAAGCAAATGTGTCAAGTTATGATCTGGATTTTTCTGATGTTGCTGATGTCTATGCTGCAGCTGTTGTTGATTGATCAGAAAAGGATCCTCCTTTCGACATTGGAGAGCATTGGAGGCATGATGACATCTTCAATGATGTTTCTCATGTGTACAATTAGGTTTCGATCAGGTGAGCATTGTAGTCTATATGCTTTGAGCTTTGATAGATTTTTTGCATATCATGATATGCAATTTGATGATGTGGTATACCAGGATATTGATCAACTGGAACAGGAGGATGCATCTATTAATTGTTTTCAATATCCTGTACATTTTCATGCAAACAAAAACAACTAACCACTAAATCAGGTGGTGGTGGCATTTCCATTTGTATAACAGCTCGAGCAGCAGAGCATGGTTGACAGTGAGATGTAGGTGATGAAAGGAAGTGTTGATTACATTCAGCTCAGTGAGCAACACTTTGTGAACACTGGGGTGAAGTAGAATCTAAGTCCCAATAGAATAGAATATAGTATCATGATATGTTGAGTTGCTTTAAAAAAGAAAGACACTTACATTTCAGATGCCAACAATAAGGATGTTCAGTATTCAAGTTCAAATTTAAGAGTCCAGATATTCAAGAAAAGGGTCAGAGTTCAAGGAAAGGACCAGAGTCCAAAGATCAAAGTAAGGTTCAGTCCAAAGCAAAGAGATTTTATGCCTGGTCTTTAGAAAGGAAGCTAAGAATGCAAACCAATCACCTTATTTTACCAAACAGTATGTAGACTTGGCTGAATATCAGCCCCAGCCATCCCATCTCAACTCTGTAGTGAATCAGGGGTCCCAGCCCAAATAGGGTTTAGCAATCAGTGGACACACCAAATTGAATCTGTGAAGCTAGGGAGTAGAGACTTGATCAAAGGAAATCCTTTTAACAGAGTGTGACAACTGCAGACTCAGTTCAGACAAACCAAGCACTTCTTTCAAGAGTAGATTTTAGCTCTTATAGTACTGGGGCAAAGAAAAGACCAAGTGTCTAATTCAAAAGCACACCCTTCAATCCAATTGAAAGCTAAAGAAAGAAAGAAAGAAAAACCCCATTGAATTTATTGTGAATTTGTGATCAGTTCATATATATATATATAATATAACAGACTCACAATGTAAAAAAGATATCCCAGTGGATTCCAGCAGATACCTGGGAGATTGAGAGAGTCTATGATACATGTAGATTAGTCTACCAACCACAATGTATATGGATACCTGGCAGCAAACAGACATAGGTTTCTAATCTGATGATCACAATAAAAGACAGACCATCATGAGATTTGAAAGCACAATTAATACTGAAATTTGTGTATAACTCACAGACAAAGCTAAAGAAATTTCATTGGGGGGATTTCAGAATATGATATGCTCAGAATGTGAAGTTAAGTGGACAGAATGTCAGTTTATTACATAATCATGTGGTACAACAGAGCAATCTGGAAAAGGATGATTACATGGCAATTTCATGTGAAATGAAAAGTATGCAAGACAACCGGCATTTATTGATTACCACAGCCTCTATACATTTTCAAGTGATAAAGGACTATGTTGATGCATAGGGATGTATTGATGATATTAGAAATGCTTTTGGTACCCTAAATAGCATTATTGGCCTTGCAAAAGCTAATCAAATATATAGTGTGTTGAATATTAATAGGGAAAAGCTTGATTAGATGACCTCCACAAGACTTTAAAAGCTCGAAAAGCTCATTTTTTCAAAGTCTGAATATAGTAGAGCAGTCTACAACAGTAGAAGCAAGCAGAGTGACCAGCATCAAGCATAGAGAGAATAATATTCTTCTGGGTAGTAAAGGTAGAATATATAATAATAGTGATTACAAATAAAGAGGAGTGTGAATGTATTTAAACTCAGACACAATTATGATATGTATATCTTCGTTTGTATGACCAAAGAAAGCCAAATATCATATCATTTAATGGAGATTATACATATCAGCACAAAAGTGAAAAAAACTGTTGCAATGGTATTGCTGTTTTGTAATGGCCCTATCTTCGGCACCACCAGACCAAATTACGTGATTCATAGACCGTTACGTAGCCAGGGGCTTTTACTATATTCGGTCTCACGAACGCTAAGCGATATCCCACGGTTATAGCCAGTGCACTACATACACTCTAAATGTAGCAAACATTGCAACAGTTTTTGAAGTCACTGTATGAATGATCTCCCAATATTCACTTAAATGGGTAATCAAAAAGAACACATAAGAATCACATGGAAGTGCTTTACAGGATTGAAGAGCATGACCTGTTGGTGAAATCAAAGAATTGTTACTTCTAAGTAAAAAAAAAGTCGACATGCTTGAAATGATTCTTCCAAAAATACTGATTGTTTAGTTCCCACAATTACAAATGCAGTTGGGGAATTTCTAGGATTTTGGATTTCTAGGATTTTCCAACTTCTATTGCCACTTCATCCACACCCTCTCTCTTATGGCACAATATTTTAGTGGCCTAACAAAAAAGAACATGTCATGGTAATGGTTTGAGAAGAAACAGACAGTATTCAACACACTGAATAAAGTACTCACAATGGCCCCAATACTAAGTTATTGTTATCTGACTATAAACAGGAAGTTCTGTCTGACATATGATGCATATTGCTACAGAGGTAATTTCACATCAGTGTGAAAGTGGAAGTACATGTAGTTGGTAAAGTAGCAGATGTCAGGAAATGATGTTAATGGTCAGGATATGAGGGGTGATGTAGAAGAATTGGAGAACATGGCTCCTGTGAACGATGCATCAGAGACATAATAAAGATGTTGTAGGAAATCAAAATTTCCTACAGTGATATTCTGTCATTCCTAGCCTGTTGGTCTCATTTCAATCTGTCTACTAATTTGTTTCAATCCATTTCAATTCCATGTTTCAGACCTGGATTCATGCACACTGAATACTTGTCCAGTGCATTATATATCAGATTTTCATGTATCAGATAACTTTTTCCTGCTCTGGATCTGTTCTTTTTCTATCATTTTACCTGTTTCTCATATGTTTTAACTCAAGAGCTACTATCATAAGTACCCTTCCACCACCATCATACAACCATTCACTACCAATCCTAAGTCAAAACTAGAGCTTTCCCTCTATTTTCTTCACTCCAATCCATGTTCTTGAAGCTGACCAGGCACCTATACAGAAATTTCCAGCTCACACTGAATACAAGAGAGAATACATTAATAATAGACAAAATGGGTAAGCTACTCTGCAGAGCATACCAGGAAAGGTTGGTAGAGAGGTCTAGGGTAGCAGTCAAGGGGTTGTGACTCAGAATGCCACAAAAACTTATCTGGAGTTCTTAAACTGTATATTAGCAGATTTATACAGTACAGGCATTGTATGGTCATGTTTAATCATGAAAGGTTATAGAAGGTCACAGAATATTCTGAAAGTAGCATCAGTTAGCATCACTCAACATCAGTAAGCAGCATTAGTCACTATGTCATGTGACCCTCTTTGTGTGTGAAAGGCCTTAAGAAAATAGGAATAAAATTAGAGTAAAATTAGAGGTATTGTAACAGGTCTGCTACTTCAACAGTTAGTTTTCTAGCCCTATCAAATAGGAAAATTTTTGACTTTTTGTTTTTCAGCACCCTGTCAACATTTAGTGAGCCTTTTATACAGTTCTCTTCTCTTTGCAATCATTTGAGTTGAAATTATGCTCACACTCTACATATTTTCTTAGGTTTTTATACTGAAGCCTTGAGCTATTTTACAGTGTAGAAGCAATTTTATTGTCAAGAAAGGCAAAGATTGATGACAAGGAGATCAGAGGTCATAAGGAGTTGAAGACATCTAAATGAAGAGGATGGATAGACAGAAATGACAACATTGGAGACAAAAAAAAGTAATGAATGCATTTGAAAGAGGCAGAAGAAGATCAGGAAGGGGCAATGCTAACATATAGATAATGGGGATCCAAGCAAATTGAGGTCATAAGGATGATCTGTGAGAATTGAGTATGAGATCTGAAGAAGTGTTTCAACACCAGTAAAGACAACCTCTGATACTCTGGAATCCAAACTCAATCACCAGGAACTTTTTAGGAGTGTTCAAAATGTGATCTTCTCAAAGTATAGATGCTCAACCTTCCTCAGTTGGCTTTTCTGCTGCTCTTGCTCTATACTCTTCTATCTTCTTTTATTTGACCTCACGTTCCTGTGCATCAGAGAATCTACCTACCTTTGAGCTTCCATTCTCTCTCCACTTTTTACCTGTGATTCATCTCCACTTCTCTACCTCTGATTTGTCCCCATTTTCTCCTATCCACTTATCTCTAGTCCTTGAATGTAGTTGCTGTGCATTGAAAGTTAATTTGTTCCTTTTGTTCATTTGCAGAGATGCTGCTCAAATCTAGCTCTCTGATCTCCTCAAAGCTTTCTACTCTAATCACCACTGTTTTGCCACCACTTATCTCTGGGAAGCTCAACTGCCTCCACAGGCTTCATATTGCTTTTGACATTAAACATCAACCCAACTGCTCTTTTCCTATCCCCTTTCAACATTGAAACATTGATCTACATGATGGGGATAATGAACTGTACTTGTGTCAGGATGCTAGACCCCTCCGGGACTTCATCCAATGGAGGTCTGAGGTGTATCAGTCAACTCTGGGGTGAAAGGATGTTGGATGGGCCGGAGGTCTGATGGAGATGAGATGGAGCGATGTGCGGAGGTGATGAAGGTGGAATGGGGCAGAGATGAGGGGTTATGGGGATGAGGACTTGGTGCAGGACTTATGTGTTGCGCCCTTGCCTACTGTTGGGTCCTCATTTCAGAGATGGGAAGGAACATAGTGAAGAGGATATGAGAAGGAAGGAAACTTCATTGAAATTGGATGGAGTTCAGAGGAGTGAGAACATCCTTGAGTGACTTCAATAAAGACATCAAGCAACATCAATATTTGAACTGGAGAATACATGAGGGAACTACAGAGTTATATACTACAGGATTGGATCGGAGTCCAGAATGGAGAATGGAGGAAACCATATGTAAAGGTACAACAATGATCAGAGATCATAGGGTACCAAGAGGCAATGTAGATAGGTCTAGGGAATGAAATGTAATACAGGAGTAATCATAGGAATGGAGCATAGATCAGAGGAATGGAGTGAACATAAGAGGAAACAAGATCTGGGCCAATCATAATTGGTCCGATGGGGGAAGGGGTTCTAGTATTGGATGTCCAATAAGTGATGGGATGGAGTCATTTGGAGGAGACCAGAGGTGAGGGAGTTGGAGGTGGAGGTGGCATAGGGGGTATTGGAGGGATGATCAGAGGTGTGGGGATTGGGGTTAGGACGGGATATGACAACTTGCAATCATGACAATATCACTATAGCTTTGCAATGCTTGCTGCATTCCTGCAGAGTTTTACAATCCAATACTCCAATGCTCTAAATATTCCTCTGTTTGCTCCCTTTCATACCACAGTTGCAATCAATTTTCACATTACCTTCCTTGTTACTTCTTCTCTTTACTCTTCCTTATTCTTGATTCCAGTTGCTGTACATCAAAAGGTAAATAAATCCTTTCATTCATTTGCAAGAATGCTGCTCAGATTTCACCTTTCTCTCAATGTCCAATGTCCAATTTCTTTCTATTTCACCTTCTCCATTATGATATGACACATGTTATGACACAATATATCTTTTTCTCCTGATTTTCTACTACTTTTTTGACTTTTTCACACTCAAATGGGAGCCATGTGACCTTCAATCATATACCACATGGTTGCATGTCACATGACTTCAGATCGCATGACTTAAGATTACATGGTCTGATTACATGGTCTATCACATGGTGAGTCACATGGATTGGCACATGACCAGACATATGCCATGACCAGTCACATTCAATTCCAGAAGCTTCTATAATCTTCTGATTTATTATGGTTGTGACCTTTCAGAGTGTTCTTCTGTCATAGTCATAACCCATCATGGCTTCTTATAACAAATTCAGAGGCTTCTATTGATGACTCAGCAGCTTCTATTGGCTGGCCCTGAAGTGGCTGACTGAACACATTTCAAATACAGTACCTCTATTGGCCAGCCATAGAGCAAGCTGACATCAGAAATTCTGGAATGTTCTATGACATTTTATGTTTTTCGATGATTACTATATATAGAAGACAGAGCACAAACACAACCACACACAACCTGTACTATATAAATTTCAAGAACTTCAGATAAGTTCTTGTGGCATTTCTAGTTGCATTATTCTGGTTTATTACTCCAACTTCACTTTACCATGTATTAAGCTTGGGCTGCCATGTGCTGTACAGTGCATTGTCCAGTCACACTGATCATGAAGAATATTGTCTCCACCAGCATGTGTTAGCACACACTGTAGCATCTTGATCAACTTAATGAGGTGTTTGAAACAACTCAGAACCACACAAGGCTCTAGGTTGCTCAAGGGCCAAGTAGAGAGGAGAGAGATGAATGAGTCGACAACTTTGATGCTGATGAAACACCAAGAGGACAGGACTGTCCTTTGGTGGATTTTATTTAAGCCTTTACATACTACATGTGTGTTTGTATCCATGGTGTACTAATCTAAGATGTCTATGCTGCCTGTGCATGTATTTAATGTAGCTATGATCATATGGAAGCATGCAACAGCCTTGTACATGCCTGATGTGCAAGGGTGTGGAAGAATGGAAGATCATAGATGAATAGGTCTAGGGGTGTAGTAAAGGGTATGTGTCATGGGTAATGCATAGCACGGTCTAGGAGAGTCTGTAACGTGTATGATGTCATACTTCATGCATGGGTGGGGTTGTGGGGTCATGCTTGGGATTGGTATTTTCATATGACCACATATAGGCTACCTTCAATGTCATGAAGTCTAGCATTGCATATAGGGTTTCTAGAGTAATGGTAATGCATGGGTGTGATATGGGATGTTCATAGATCATAGATTAGATGATTGTAACTGTATTGGTAACTCTTTGCCAAGGTCTGTGATTGCTGTAAAGGAAATCAGCTGACCTTGTTAGAGACAGAATTATCTCTCTAAGCCTACTGTGATAGCAAGAGTTACACATCAGCAGCTATAGCCAGAGGTTAACCCTCTGAGGTTCATTGGAGCCAGCAGACCATTAGAATACATTCCTGATTGGCTTCATCTTCATTGTTCTATAACCTGTTCTCTAACCTTCATACTCTATCTTTTCAACCTCTGAACTACTTATTCTCTTTCATAACTTGCTCACCCTTGCCTTCTCAACCTTTACACCCCCTTTTCTTGATTTTATTGAACTCTCTCAAACTCCTGCAATCTCTGTCCCTCATTGAAATGCCTTAGTTCAATTGTCAATTATGACTCTGCTCCTCATGACCAACCTTAAGTCTTGAAACCTCATAATTTGCCACTATTTGAAGTTAGATAGGCATTCCTCTCCTCCATTATTTCCTCCAACTGCACTAGTACTTCCTTTTCATCACTGTTAGCTGAATTCTGCTTATCCCTGCATCTTCATTTCACCCCAACACTTCTCTTCAGACTGTAATTGAGGTCACAGCATCATTGGCACTCATCAACAGAATAACTGGCAGACCTTTCCATTCCCTTCTGATCTTGCATTCTGACCTCAAGTATCAACCTTCTCAGTTAATAGCCTCAAACCCCACTGCAATTCCTACCATCTCTGTATCTTCTCTTATTAGAGACACCATTTGTTTGATCATGCCTTAGAAACTCAACCAGTTGCTTTGTTAACCACCTTCCTTTCTCTCCAAGTCAACCTTCTTTCTCACCTGATGCTTCGAGGAATTTTGTTCAACTCTGCTTTTTCCTCTGACCTGTAATGAATTTAGTAGTGTTGCCTTCTATGCCCATCATTTCAACACCCCTATCATTTCTCAATCCTGTTATGCACTCTGAAGTTCCTCCAAGTGCCCCAACCTTCCTTTTCAGTAACCTCTGACATTTGGCTCATGGCTGCTAAGTACCTGACCTTTGTTACGTTCTCTTGGCTCCCAAGGTCTTTTTAAATGCAATTCTCTTTCTCATCACCCCTCCATCACTCTCTGATGTTTTACAGCCTTGTGGATACCCACCTTTATTTTCCCTAGATCATCATTCAAAACTCCTTGCATCATTCAAATTTTATTGAAATCCTTTGGTTGGTAAATTCATTACAGAGACTATTTCACAAATCATTGCATTTGCTTGTCTTTGTCTCTTTTAAATTCTTTTCAGGACCTTGTAAAATCTCTTCTGACACCCTCAAAAACTCTTCAAACAATCTTCCCATCTCTTCTATGTTGTCCCTCTAAACCTCCCTCATTGTGCATATGAGACATTGGTAGATCTCACCCATAAAAGAGGAAGAAGGACTCTCCTCAAACAACACCAACCCAGTAAAGCTCATGTAGTCCTTCTGAGCTATATCTAATCAAATCTGATCACCTGGTTCTCACCTCCATCATATTCTAGCAATTAGTCACATTCTTTCACAAGACCCCTTTCTATCATTCTAACTCATGACCGACCTCTTTCATCCTACTCCAACATCTTCTAAAACTCACTTCTTATATTTGCCTCCAACACCTCCATGAACACCATCTCTTTCCCTTTGATATATCTGACCCTGCACTTGACCTCCTGTATCCTCTTTAAACCTCTCTTTCTGCTTTCCTTCATCATTCATAATTACACCTACCTCACTTATTCTTCACATCACTCCAAAGCTCGTTTATAGATAAATAAAAAATAACAAATGAAAAGGAAGAAATTTCTTTCTTTTTACACTACCTGTCACATATAATTGGCCCCTTTGTTTCTTTCTATGGTCACATGCTTCATGCATACACATGGATATAAGTCCCAACTCAGATGTTCTTTTCTTTTTGTCACTGACTATGATATCATCACTCATCATCCATTTTCATCACATTCCATGTGATTCCATTTGCCTTGTCAGCAACTCCTTCCTAACCTACCCTAGACCCATTGTATGTCTATATATATTGTACTTGTCTCCACATGTGTTCTCTTAAGCTGGACCTTCCCTCTGTGTACCTCAACACACTGGTTCTTAGCCTCATCACTTGTCCTTCATCCTTGTCAGGAAACCTCTGAGTCTCTGAGACCTTGTAACACTCTTGAGATTATGCTGTTCAGTGAACTCCTTGTTCCTCAGTGATGTTAGATTGCTGAGGCTTTGGTTCTCTTTGACATTTGATTGTTGAGACAGAGCAAGGAGAATTCCTTGTTTACCTCAAACCTTTGTAC
>JBBPTO010001937.1:0-12921 GCA_038094155.1 Pulveroboletus cf. aberrans
GGTGGAGACGGGGGAAGATGTTGGAGGGCTTGTAGCGGGACGGCTGGGGGGGCGGGGTGGGAGCCCTGTTTGGGCCGGGGAGGGGGGTGGACTGGGACAGTCTCTGGATGGGAGGAGGGACGAAAGACGAGTTCGGAGGTTTTTCTGGATCGCCGGGAGCGGGCGCGGCGAGCGCTCTGGACATTTTGGTGGTGGAGAAGCTAAAAGAGTCGAGGAGAGATGCTAATAGGGAGATGGGAGCACCTCGCTCGCACGGTCATCGCCCGGAGATATCCGCGGCTCGACATTGTCGCCTCTCCACGAGGAGCGACGACAGCGCACCCCCCAATCTTCTCTTGTTCCGTAACACGACGCCATCCCCTGGACACGACCCTCCTCGTCCTCGGATCGCTGGTTACATGGGCGGATCACCGTTGCCACGCTCGCGCTTGTTTGTGGCTGTACTCTCCCAATACATCAACACAGCACGTCCAAATAAACTGCTCAATCCGAGTCCATCATGTCCTCTGCTGCTGGGTGCGTTTTCACTCACTCCACACGTCCCCCATATCCACTCAGCGCGATTCGGTAGTGCTCGTTCCAAAGGCGCCAATGCCGGTCTAAAGTCCCCAGAGGGCAAAAACAAGGGAAAAGAAAAGAGCGCCCTCGCCTCCCCCGACGTGTCCATGGAGGAAGACGACGACGACGATAGCGAAGAGGAATATGATGATTCAGAGGTACGTGCGATCCCACTTGGTCCTGGCCGTCCCTCGTACCAAACATCCGCCACAGAACGACGATGAGGACAACGACGAGGACCTGATGGATGACGTAGACCCAACCGAGATCGTGGGCCGGCGGACGCGCGGTATCAAAGTCGATTATACCTCCAAGGAAGCGCTCGAAAAGGCTGGTCTCAAACCACGGGTCGAAAAAGACGAAGACGAGGACGAAGACGAGGACGAGGAAACCGAGCATTAGGCAGATGGGCCCAACGCGTTTTTTCTTGTCGTCCGATGGCTGCATTTACTAGTGTATAACATCTGTTTGAGACGGTGAAACAAAGATTCCACGCTCTCAGCCGAGGCGAACGTCGCGATGAATAAGTCCCCAGTTCTAACTGCTGTAAACCCCTCATTGATGCGCCACCTTGGCTCATTGCGGCGTCCTCCCATTCAGTGGAAGAGGGTATATCCTCTCCCATATTACGTCAATTTGAGAACAAGGTCGCTATGCGCGAGCTAGAATTTTCTTTTTCCAGTACTTGGCGCGGGTATCAAACAATTCGGCTATCGACTGTCCCGTCCACAAATTCAGTTGTGCCACAACGCAGCTGGCTGTGGCGCAACGAAATCTACTGCGTGGCAACGATCGCCCGACTGCAGATCCTAACCATCGTTCGACGTTGCTACACCATCTCATTTTTTTTTGAATGTGTTTCACGTATAATTGACCTAAAATCCCGAAGCTACTCCGCTGAACGATGGAGCCTGAACCTTGCTGACAGCGTGATCACCAATCAAAGTGCCCACTCATAAATACTACTTTGCTCTAGCTCGTATTCCATTTCAGAGCTCTCGGCAATGGATGCCTTGATGGTAGCCATATGGCGTTATTTTTTCCCCCGAAGCCATCGTTCCTGGATCGCCTAGATCTGGGTTATCTTTGCTGGTACAAATTTTCAGTCTCCACAGTCATTTCTCTCCCAGAAAAACAGAGAACTCATTGATGACACGTAATTGTACTCCTCCAAGTATAAGGATCGTCGTGTTGTGGTACTGGGCTGTTGCAACTGTGTTTGCAGCTAATCATCGCACGAGAAACATCGGAACCAACGCATTATGTATTTGCACTATCTACATCAGAAAACCAACCAACACTTCCGAGGATCGCAACACGATTGATGCGACCCGAAAGTTGGCACCCACGTTGCAGATCGCTCCTCTGGTCCTGACACATACATCCCAAGCGCTCACCAGACAACACACCGCATCCATCATTTCATCAGACCCTGTCGGGGAGAAACGGACGGATGGGGGCGACCGGGAGAACAGCATCAAAAGTACTAGCCAGTACCAGGAGGTCCGCAAACGAGGGAGATAGAGGGGAAGATGGAAAATGAAGGTGGGTGATCCGAAGGTGGTACATATCCACAATGCGCCCAGTACCTAATGTCATCAGGAAGACGATGAACGGAAACCAATAGAACACGGTAGAGTAGTAAATAGATAGAACGGACTGACGACTGATCATGGGTGCATAGTCCCTGCTTCGTGGAGGAACATAATAACTTGGAGATGCACATTTTAACGTTCGAGCGCGGGGATATCTCGGTGCGCTCGGAATTAATAGGAATCAAAACACACTGACCCCTTCCCAAGTGAGAACACTGGAGAAATCCACGTCGACGTCCAGACTGACGTTCGGATGTAGAATTGCGTCGACAGAGGCTTCCTGCGCGCTCGGAAGCATCTCCAGTATCTTCCTCATCTCCATTTCTGCGCGGACTTGTTCCATCCAATGGTCATCGTCGGTACCACTCGTACCGAAGCTCAGGCCAAGTCCATCGTCGGACAGAGTGGTCTCCGTCTTGGTTAGCACCTCCTTGCTGATTGCATCTTCCGACGAAGAGCTAAAGCTTGGAAGAGTGCTCGAGCCAAGCGGCGGCGATGCGAGGATCTCCGCGAAGAGACTCGTGATATCAACGTCCGATGCTGATGCTGCCTGGTCTTCGGGCTAGAGATGGTGTCAACGGGATGAAGCAGTTCAAACACAGGATACGAACCTCGGTCGAATCGCTACCCAACCTCTTGCTGCACTCGCCGATCTCATCACCGTCTGTGCACCGCCCACCCGCTGCAGGGACACTGCCGGACAGCCGACAGTATTCGCCACCCGTGCTAGGTGGCGAGTGGGGGTGTTGTTGGCTAGGGAGAGGTCGAGCGACTCTTGGGGTATGGGGAGTGATGTTTCAGTCGCTAAAACGGGACTGCCGAGGAGCTCGAACGTATCGCCGCTGTCAAAAAGAAGAGGACTGTTGGCAAGGGTCGAGTTTGAAGACGTTGGAGAAGGAGGCAGGCAAGGTGTCGAAGACAGGGTAACGAAGTTTGGTGATGAAGAAGAGGGGGGAGTTATGGAAACGTCTGCGTCTGATGATGGTTGTGAAGAGGACTGAAGATGTGATGGGACTATTGGGGAGGGATTAGATGCAGGAGGGGTAGGTATGCTTGAGGAGACAGAGACATTGCCCTGCGCTGCCAATGCCCGAACCACGACCTCGTAACCTTTCTCGAGCGTCCGTATGCGCTCGCGTAATTCCTGATTCTCGCGCTCACGTTGCTCCTCCAGACGTTTACGCTGTTGTTCCTGCTCACGCTCGATGGTGGCGGTATCTGGCTCTGAGAGGGCGATGGACGGAGAGGGGTTGACGTGGATGCCAGCGCGCAGACGTCTGTTCTCCTCCTCGAGCTCGGCGACCCTGTGCTCGAGGTAGGCGAATTGTGCCTTCCGACGGTCGCGGGAATTCTGGGCGGCAATGCGGTTGCGGTGTGCACGGGCCTCCTTGCGCTCCTCAGGTGTGACGGCAGAGCGGGAACGCTTGCGGGGAGGCTCGGAGGGATGAATGGAGTCGTCAGTGGAGGAAGCGGGGGAAGCGGAGCGCTTGAGGGAGGAAGAAGGGAGGGAGAGGGACGACGGATCGACGAAGGCGCACTGTTCGGTCATGATGGCGATAAGGATAGATTCAAAAGGGACTGGTCATGTCTTTGGTCGTTGTAGGCGGCAGAGCGACACGTTGACGAACACGTAGACTTTATACACCCATAACATGCACAAATACGACCATACACCGCGCGGCCCGCCAAGCACAGCCAATCAGCCCCTGTTCTGCTCCATCCCGCTAATCAATGGAGCGCTTTTACTTTGAAGCTCCTCTCCTCACGGCCCACCGCTTACTTATGCCAGACCATGCAACCCAAACCGACTTCGTCTCCCGCCCTCACCATGTGGGCCAGCTTTAAGAAAAGAATTTTCGACAGTTACACGTACCCCTCTACATCTTACCAGGAGCAGCAGCCATTTCTGTCCCGGTCGGACTCCGAGGTATTATAATGCCTATCTCGCTTGAAATTGATTGAGAGCATCTTAGGTTGAGGGAGTCGATGAACAGACGGATAACAGGGTCGCGGAACACCATCGGGCTCAGGCTGTGCCAGTGGCAGACACGTTTCTCGATGCGGGCTGCACTTGTGCCGTCTGCACTACGTATCATGTATGTAATGTGCATCTCATTGTCGCGTCTCTGCTACAATGTTGTCCAAAGCATGCCAACGAAAATTCATCACCCGCACACAACTCTATGACAATCGATTCGCAAGAGAATGCTAGTAGTTCATTGCCTTCGACTCGCAGCATCATTCAAACGTTGTATCCTCCTTCATACCTGGGTGTCCCTTCCTCCTGTCCAGATCCTCCAGCCTACTCATCAAGTGACTCTCCTCGAGATGATAATCCAAGGGTTCTCAATGATGGAATGCACTTATCACGTTTCCCTGCAGACCCCCTATCTCAGGATCCCGCGCTCACTGGAGTTCCATCCCCAGGAACTCCTTTTCAAGGAGCTGTGCAAAATCCACCCGTCGTCGGCTTTGGTGGAGATATATCAGAAGAGTCATTGCCCGAATATTCACGCTTTGATCAAAGGCGACCACGATTTCCCACTGCATCTGATGTCCTAGGACCGTACCCCCCCATGCCCGCCCTCCGCCAAGCAGCGCGATGAGGAAAAGTCAAACGAATCGATCACGACCAACACTGACTTTTAAACCACTTGTGTATCTAATAGATCTTCCTTCTCTTTCGTTTATTCGTTAGAAACTGCAGCTGTACAACATCAATGCGCATTTACCTGTAGAACTAGTCATTTTCCCAAAAAATAATGTCCAGTTAGATATTCGAATCATATACATTTACAGGGCAGTATACCTCACGAGCACATTCAGAAGGAGAACAATCACTAAATGCAGCGGTCATGGAGCTGAACGACTGCCATTTACCCGAGAGTACGGTCTTGGGAAAGTGAGACGTCTGTGGCTAGATCGTTTCGTCTGACACGCTTGCAGAACGGCAACGGATTCCGCATGATTACTCTAGTTTTCCTAGTGACCGTAACCTGACACGGAGAGTGCAGCTCAGTTCCGTGCTCAGGCTGATTGTTCCGCATGTTTGCGACCAGGAAAAAAATCTTTTGATTGAAGTGTTCTGGCACTACGGAAGTTTTTCCTTTGCGACGAGGACGTCTCAACCGATTGGGGATAGAGTCGAGTTCCAAGATAGTTCACCCGTGCGTTAGCAAGCGCACGGCGCCGCCGATGAGCCCAAAGTGTGTACTGGCTCGTTCTGTAGTATCACAGAGACGATGCTAGGTGCGATCGTATCACTGACGATATTTGTCATGTCGCGGGATGGTTTCAGTATTCCTTCACGAGAACACGACGTTGCAATAGTGTCAGAATCAAGACCAAACACCTTTATCTGATTGCCATTTTCTACAACTTCATCGGATTCCAATTCTTTGCTCTATTTGTGCTCATAGGTGGGAGCCCTTCCATGTGCCTGACAACGATGACGGGGTGATTGAAACTTGGGAATCTGTCTAAACGTCATTGCATCCATAGTTTCATACGCACCCTTCTCACCCTCAGCGTAACCACTCTCTCAGACGCATGCGGCCTCAGTTCTCCATGGAAATAGTCCCATTCTAGGCTGCCTGGTTGTTTTTCATGCTGATCAACATCCGCTCACCGGCTAAATGTGTGACAAGCGTACGCGCGACGTTTTACCTTCCTAAGCATAATCTTGGTATTTTTCACGAGTTGACAAATGTGAACGGTTTCAAAAAAAACTGTGGAAGCTCGGCGTGGTACTCGGCCATTTTTGCGATTGGCATCCCACCCATGGTCGGGCCGGCTAGGGGTTGTTCCGATGATCAGTGCTGCGAGATGGGCTAGTTGCGACCATGAGTGCAACGCCGATCGTTTACCCTTCGGAGATTTCGTTCCTTGCGTTTGGATCCGGCTTGACGGCGGGTTCAGATTTAACCTTGCTGGACTTCTGGCGCACAGTGCGTCTTGAGGTCGCCGCCAGCGCAGACAGGGAGGAAGACGCTTACTCGGCCTCTGCCACTGGTCCATCCCAACACCTGATTTAGTGAGCACGTGGACCTACATGGAGGTGCAAGGGACACTCACCAGGCTAGAGCAAGTGGTACGTCTCTGAGATACTCTTTGCTGGGCCTTTCTCTTGCTGAAGCATCGTCATGGATACCCACACGAGGATGCCTTGGCGATGGACCGTACATTCTTGTGGCGGATCCCGCAGTATCCAATATGCGTGTCACTTCGTCGTACGGACACAATGGCAAAGAGCCAGAGGCCGAAGGCAAACAAGGGAGATTCCCCCCATCATGGCAAACTTGAAGTTGCACTGCGCCTCGTGGACACATTGCTTTGCAAAGTGTCTCAAATTTCAAGCAGCATCTCAACGAGGCGGTGGTTCGTTAATACAGCGTTTATATTGATAGACGAGCTTTAGTGTACAAGATGAACGGTGTCCTGTGCACAAATCAGAATCTGAGTGAATGGTTGTGTGCTGTGATCTAATGGAAGTATGTCTGGGGTGGGCATACCAGGTCCGACTACTTATATCGAAACATCACAGCGCACCTGGATGCCACGTTCATAGTATGGGCCAGAAGCAACTGTCAAGTCAAGGGTGTAAGCAGCCAGCCAATCACATTGCTCGAGTTCTCAAAATTCTGCTTAGTCATCGGCCCCTCAACATCGGAGGCCGCTTCGTGTGCTTCCGCGCCGAGGTTGAGCAGGTCTCGCTGACGCTCTTTGCAATGTTGTCCCAAGCGTCGAGAACAAATGTCTTGGTCACCGCTCATGTCCGCCGTATGGCCACTGTTCATGGCTCCTCAATCAAGAGCAAGAGGTGTGTCCATGCATGCATTCGCTTTGGGAGTCTTCGCACTTATCTCACTCGGTCATGTAGTCCCACAGGTGCATTGGCCGCTCTGCTCTGTATTTGAGCACTATTTCTGATTCGCTTCCAGCTATAGTTATGCTGAACATGGGCGGGCCATCCACTGTACGTGGGACGACTGAATTCACGCATTCCGACTCATTCTTTCATGTTTCTCGCAGGTACCGGAGACCCATGATTTTCTAAAAAATCTCTTCATGGATGGCGACCTTATACCACTACCGTTCCAGCGTGTCCTTGCACCCCTCATCGCCAAACGGCGGTCGCCCCGGATCGAGAAGCAATACACCGAAATCGGTGGAGGATCGCCCATTCTTCGGTACACCGAGTATCAAGGCGCCGGAATGTGTGCGTTGCTCGACGAGCTCCATCCAGAAACAGCCCCTCACAAGCCGTACGTGGCTTTCCGGTATGCGAGCCCGCTTACCCAGGAGACTGCACGCCGATTGAAAGCCGACGGTGTGAAGCGTGCCATAGCGTTCACACAGTATCCCCAGTATAGCTGTAGCACGACAGGCAGTAGCTTGAACGAACTTTTCAGACGAGGAAGAGCAGGGGAGATGGGAGACATTGAATGGAGTGTGATCGACCGCTGGGGTACCCACCCTGGCTTCGTCGAGGTGGGTGCACTTGATGTCCTTTTGCCGATTGACACTATATCGCACATTCAGGCTATGGCGCAAACTGTCGAGGCTGCGCTACAAAGGTTCCAACCATCCGATCGCTCTGACGTGGTATTGCTATTCACCGCCCATTCGTTGCCCATGTCAGTGGTCAACCGTGGAGACCCGTATGTTCTAGAAGTTTCTGCTTCTGTGAATGCCGTCATGGATCGGTTGGGCCACTCCAATCCTTATCGTTTGGTTTGGCAATCCAAAGTCGGACCTTCTGCGTGGATGGGCATGGAGACTGGTGGCGCCGTTAAGGGATTAGCACGTCTCGGAAAGAAACAGGTGATCCTCGTCCCGATTGCTTTCACAAGCGACCATATCGAGACGCTCTACGAACTCGACCTGGAGTATATGAAAGAAGGCAAAGAGGTTAATACGTTTTGTTTTCTCGCGTGTCCTCATCGCTAATACTCACCCACCTATCCAGCTCGGGATGGAGATGCAACGCGCAGAAGCTCTCAATGAGTCACCGGTATTCATTCGTGCCCTCGCCGACATTGCAACGCAACATCTTCGCGACTACGCTTCCGGGAAGAGCGGGCCTATGAGTGTACAAATGGGTCTTCGCTGCCCCGGTTGTAAGAGTGCGACGTGTGGCCAGCAAAAACACTGGTTTTCTCGTGCGGGACTGATGTGATGTAGCGAGTGTATACTAGACGGGCACAAAAATTGGACTCATTAAACGTGCATGCCATCTAAAGCAAGTCACCATGTTCGGCCCGTTCGCTCTCTTAGTACATTGTCCTCGCCCCTGTCGAGGTGATTAGTCAGCCAATAAGACTTGCAGATAAGACATGCGGAAGCGAGTATGGCACCAGAACGATGTCGACCACCACGATTGTTTCGGCCCCAGGAAAAGTCTTGATTGCAGGGGGATATCTTGTCCTCGACCAAAAATTCACGGGCCTGGTGATCTCTGCATCATCTCGATTTTACGCAGTCATCCAGGACTGCCAACAACCAGGACGGATCACCGTTCGATCACCTCAGTTCGTCGGAGCCGAATGGACGTACTCGGTGACCGTTCACGATGATGGAGCTGTGGACGTTGGTCAGACGTCAGACAGGTGCGTTGATCGCCGTGTGTGCCGCATCGAAGTGACCCTCTGTCGACAGCAAAAACAAGTTCGTTTATTACGCACTCAAGTATACATTGATGCTCGCCTCGGAGCGCCTGTCTGCGGGTGCTGCTCGACCGTTGCGAGATGCGTTGCAACGCGGTCTCGATATCGCTGCCGTCGGGGACAACGACTTTTATTCCCAGCGAGCCAAGGTGCTTTCACTAGGACTGTTGTTCGGATCGGCACTCGTTTTGCTGATCCTTTTCTTGTAGCTTGAGGAATTGAACCTGCCGTCGACGGTCGCCTCCTTGGCGAGCATCACCCCGTTTTGCCCTCAGAACGTCTCTTTGGACAACGTCAACAAGACCGGGATGGGATCGTCGGCGTCATTGATCACCTCCATCGTCTCCGCCCTGTTGCTCAGACTCGGGGCGATCTCCCGCGAGGAGTTCGCGCGGCCCGACAGCGATGCGCGCAAGCTTGCACATAACACGGCTCAGTTCGTGCACTGTTTCGCGCAGGGAAAGGTAGGTAGCGGCTTCGACGTGTCTTCCGCCGTGTTCGGCAGCCATCTTTACACGCGGTTCACCCCTGCCTTGTTGGATGGTCTGATGAAGGGAGACGATGTGAGTCCGTGGAGGTGATTCGAAAACGTTGTTAGTGACGTGTCCGCTTCATTTAGGGCGCGTCTGGGACGCCTATTTTGTCCCCAACGCTTAGTCCAGGCGATCACTGGGACAATCGAGTGATCCCGATTCGGCTCCCGCCCCTCGTCAGGCTGGTGTTGGCGGACGTCTCTGCGGGGAGCAACACGCCCTCGCTCGTGAGCAAGGTGCTAAAGTGGCGTCGTGAAAAGGTCGAGGAAGGCGCGCTCTCCAGCTCTGTCTCCCTGTGACCTCCAACTGACGCCCGATTCTTTTTCCAGCTGACGCGTTGTGGGCGGCAATTGACGCGTCGAATCAAGCGCTCGCTGTGCACCTTCGGTGCCTTTCTGATCTGTACGAACAAGATGCGGAGCTGTATGCCTCCGCCGTGAAACGGATGTCTAGCGCCACATCGTCAGAGGTAAGACCGTGGACTCAACTTACTGAATTCCGGGGCTGACAACTGTGGTCCAGTGGCTCGGTACGAGTGCCGGGCCAGAGCGATCCGTCGTCCGGGTCTTCTTAGATCTGCGAACCACGAGTGAGGTGAATGCACGCGAGCGGTCGTCGGAATTCTCCCTGCTAATCGTTGGTGACAGAACACGCGTGCGTTCATGAGGCAGATGGGTAAGGCGGTAGGCGAAGATGTGCATATAGAACCCGACACCCAGACCATGCTCTTAGACGCATCGATCGCACAAAAGGGGGTCATTTGCGGCGGCGTGCCTGGTGGTGAGTAGCTCTCCACGTCCACCTGCAGGCGTTTCTCATGACATACAGCGGGTGGGTATGACGCAATCTGGTTGCTCATATTCGAGCCCGAAGACGGCACATCGGAGCCCCTGCACGCGGTCGAGAAGCTCTGGGAGGGCTTTCCCAACGTATCGCCTCTGCTCGCGACCGAGTCCAGAGACAGGGGCGCCAAGGTTGAGGACATCGACGGTGTTCCGGGTTTGCGCGCCATCGTGCAGTTGCACCGTTGAATGCCTATGTTTCGTTCCGCGCTTTGCTACATGTCCTATAGATAGAAAGGAGGTCGATGTCCGTCGCACGCAAAACTGGTGTTCTACGGGGGTAAATTATTGTACGATATCAGCCGACGAGACGTTAGGCACAAATCCTAGCTTCGCCCTCACGCGTCCATGCCTTGCCCAGCGCGAGAAAGAGCGATACGACCATGACCAAGATGCCAAAGACAAGACAGACGACCGCGGGGAGCTTCGTCCGCGAGTAGAACGACACCCGAGGGTCGGAGAGTTTTAGGTAGCAGGCTGCAGGGAAGATGAAGGCTAGTGCCGTCGCCGACACGCCGCCCGTAATCTCGAGCGTCACGCCCAAATCACACGTGATGAGGGAAACTAGATCAAACGTGAGCAAGGATATCTCGGTTAACAGAGCAAGCAGCCCACGCACGCAACATCGACGCGCAGAGGATGGTGCTGGTGAAAAACAAATGGCGTTGAGGGTTGAAAGTCTCGTGCGAGAAAAAGTATTGTTCGATGACCTGCCAAACGGTCGTCAGCCTCAGTGCCCAACCGAACCCATTGAATCCCCCACCTCTCTGCAGACGAATAATTCGAGAGGAAGCGTGGTGAACATGTTGAGCCCGAAACAAAATCGGGCGACGTTGATCAGAGTGTCATTCTGGCATCTCCTGAGCTTGTAACACAGCTCAGGGCACGAACACTTACGGGTGAGAAATTATTGAGAATATTGCCCCGCGTTTTGTCGGTAAATACCCAGTAAGCAGATATAGCGAGCACAGTACATGCAATGAGGGAGATTGCAGTGGATATGTGGGTCACGCGTGCGAAGCGATCGAGCGTTGGTGTGCGCATGCTACCATATATGAGAAGGGAATTGTGATGACAAACGAATGCGAAGCTAATGACGCCGATGGCTTGGAACACCCCAGGCCCGATCACAGTGAGCCGTTTCGACGGATCACCTCGTAGCTCAGGCTCTACGTTCGGCCCGTCGATCAGAACAGAAGCGACAATGATGAGCATGCCCAGGAGCGCGAGACCGGATGCACGGGAGAGCTTGTGGATATCGCGATGGAGGGAGAGAGGATAGGATACACCGATAGTGCAGAGTGCTATGATGAACTTTCGGTTGGTGAGTAACGACAGGACCGGTATCTTGTAGAGGGTTGGAAAAAGTGAGCGGATGACATGGGGTATCGTGTCCCCTAAGAGCAGTCGTTGAGAATTATGGAAAAGAGTGAAATAAAAACTGACCAATGATGATGCCGAATGCACACATCCCTTTGACCCAAATTGATTAGCTATTTTGAGGTATTAAGGGATGGACATACCGCCAAATGCAAAAGCGAATTGAAAGAGTGATACAGCAGCACGTCCGCTTGTACCAAAACAGCTATTCATAATTTCAATATAGGAATGTCTGCCACTGAGCTTGGCATTCAGCACGACGAGGCGGATAGTCCAGTCAGTGACACCGCATAGAACAACTAGGAGGATCATTCCGAGAAAGAACCCGGCTTGGCTCATTGCATATGGTAACCCTATCTTATGCATGAGTGAAATGGCCTGTTACATCGTCTTAACATTTATACACACCAATGATACCTGATATCAATGTTAGCCGACAAAAATATACAGAGAACAGACGTTACCTGCTCCGAGGATCGAGTTGGCCATGTTTGCGACAGAGTCAAGCATTCCACCACCAGCATGTTGCTTTGCGGCCACCTCGCTGAGATCGAGATCGGACGCAGAATCACGGCCCTCGGAATTATAATTCGGTAGAGTTGTATCTGGAGTTCTCTGGGAGGCCGAAGTATCCAATAGGCCCGCAATCAGGGGTGGAGGTCGTCGGCCCCTTCGCCCCGACCCCAAAGTCCGTGATATTTTTTGTTGACGCCCGATTTCAGCCAGAGTGGTATCATCGGCGTCGTCTGAATCGAGTTCATACTCTGCGTAAGGGTTCCCAAAAACGAACCACGGATTTTCGTCATCGAGCACGCACCATCCTCTCGACTCTGCACAGTGGACCTCAATGGTGGACCTATGACTTGGACCTCCTCTCTGAATCTGACAGTGTGTTCCCCGCGGCGGGATGAGATGGGATGACTGTTGCACGCGTCAGAATCTTCATCATCCGAGGTTGCGAACAAAAGGCGCGGGTGGTCCTCCGTGGGCACCCCATTGAGGTCCTCGTGTGACTCGTCAAGCAACGGTTGGCTGGCTTCCCCGTCTCCAGCCGCGTTTCTGTCCCTCTGTTTCGAGTTTTGTGAGAACATTGTCAGTGACCTCGGTCCATGGACTTGATTGACAGCTGCGCGTAGCGAGGCGAACCGTCAACGGCTCCACGTGGCAGTATAGCAGACAACACGTGACTAGAACTTGAACACGCAAATGGTGGTTGATCAATGGTGGTGGGCAATTCCCACCAACAACGCGTGACGCTTATATAAGCGAAAACCCCCTAAAACGGCCCAAAACTTGAAACCGTCACATTTCTCGTCCACACCACCTGTTGATGTACTTTCTATTATGG
>JBBPTO010001938.1:0-12911 GCA_038094155.1 Pulveroboletus cf. aberrans
TGACACACAGATGGTAGGACAACTGAGGGAGTGAGACGAGAAAGTTGGACTAAAATAGTGACAGAGATTGAGCATATAAACTCCGATGTAACTCCGATATCATGTCCGAAATAGGAAATATAAGGTCCAAAGAAGAAAGAGGACCTTACCGAGTGAAAACACCAACTCTGAGATGCTCCGGAGCGGAGATGGTGGCATTGGCATGCATCAACCTTGGAGTTGTGACTATGAGCCTTGGAGGCCGGAGGTCGGAGGAGTTACATTTTGACACAATGCTCATCATGACAGTCACTCCACAGTGTCAGTAAGATTTGTACTTCTTCACAGTGAATTCAGCTTGTTTGGCATTGAGTCCCTTTTTGTAAAACTTCAAGAATTTGAGGGAATGTGTAAGGAATGTGCACACCTGTAAGCATCCATGTAATGCCAACCTTTTCAAAAGAATGCATGTATTGTTTTGATGGGACAATCGAATGCCTTATAAGCAGCCTGAGCTCGAGAGCTTGATTCAGTACCATGTACATATTTTATAGGATTCACCCAAAACTGATGTGCCATGATTGTGGCATGGTGTGCACACCTCTTGATGTAATTGTCTGCCCCATCTGCAGCCTCAAATCAAGCCAGTTTGTCCTCAAAATTTTCATCTGCCCTTGGCCTCTTGTTGATCCCCACACAGGCAATCTCTGGCTCTGACTCTTCACTGCTGCAATCATCTTTGCTGTCTCCAACCTCCTCTTCAAATTCGGACTCATCCATCAGGTTGAATGAGGCTGCCTGGTCTGTGTAAGTGTCCAGATTGTCATCTTCATCAGAATCTGGTTGATAATCTGGGTCGAGAGGGATGTCGAGCAGCTCCTCGATAAAGCCACTATCAAATGCCTCCACTTGGGAGGCTCTCTGACGTTTCGCATGTGCCTGCTGCCACTGCATCAAATGGGCCATGTATTCCAGTAAAACTGACTGCGGTGCAATGAACCCCCAAAGTGTTCATTACGTAATCCGAGATTTTCAAGAATGCATATTTACGCTAGTTTCCACATGTTTTCCTATCAAAATTTTAATCTAGGGACCCCAAGCCCAATATTCACGCCCCGGCAGAGGCGCTGCCTTTGAGTGGTAGACACTGTATGAGCTATAAGCAGGCTTCCAAATGTCGTTGTGAGTGCGGCATCGAGAACCACCTCGGATTTCCCAGTGTGCGACCGGATAGATGAATTGACGGTAGACCAGAGTACTATTTAAATTCGAAACGTCTTCAAACCAGCCCTTCAAGAAGACCACTATCAATGAGTCATGAATCCGAGATTCGGCTACGTTCGGAAATCTGACAATGCCAAAGTTTGCTATTTTCTCGAAGGAACAGCCATTATAAGCATTACATCCTCAGCACGAAGTAAGAGGAAGGGGACCTAAACGAGACACGAGATCATGGATACACCTTGCAAGTGCAACCCTGGTAATTTCCGGCACCGCACACCATTGACGCGCAGCCCACAGTGTTCGAGCCATTAGAGCAGCCGAAGTACCCCTGGCAGGTACTATCATCGCAGGCAGGCTGATAGCCTTCGCACTTGTTGCAGGGGCATCCTTTCCACTGGCCCGCAGAGCAATACCCCTGAGTATCACTTGGATGGGCAAAAGTGCCCTCGCAGCCTGTGCGCGAATACTGTCTTAGCACATCGTTCAAAGTACCTGCGAAGGGAGTTTACCATTCGCATAGCAACCACCAATCGTACCGCAGCTCCTCGGTATAAAGAGACCATTATCCTGTACAGAAGAGTTATCGCGACCAATCTCTCCTACTCTTGTATGATGGAACATACTGTACGTATGTCCATGGCGGGGGTCGCGGATGCAAGGGAGGCAACGACAGTGAGAGGGACAAGGAATTTGGCGGGGTACATGGCGGAAGAAATCGGTAGATGCTGGTGCCAGTCCGAGATGTGGGAACTGTGGAAACTGATAACTTCATCTTCGCCAATGATTTATATGCACGGGGTCCTGATCTCATAAATCACCACGTAACATTGGTGACCACATGGAAGCGGACAAACAGGGAATAATGTAATACACACTCACTGCAAAGCGAAAGTAGCATATTTTAAGGGCATATAGTGCGGTGTACGCCTGTTGGCGAATGATATTACGTGCTCGGCACGAAGTAAGAAGGAGGGGAAGGCGACCTAAACGAGACACATCATGGATACACCTTGCAAGAGCAACCCTGGTAATTTCCGGCACCGCACAACCACACCGTTGACTCGCAGGCCACAGGGAGAGAGCTATAAAAGCAGTTCGAGTACCCCTGGCAGGTATCATCATCGCAAGCAGGCTGATCGCCTTCGCACTTGTTGCAGGGGCATCCTTTCCACTGGCCCGCAGAGCAATACCCCCGAGTGTTACTTGGATGGGCAAAAGTGCCCTTGCAGCCTGTGCGCGAATACTGTCTCAGCACATCGCTCAAAGTACATGCGAAGGGAGTTTACCATTCGCATAGCAATCACCAATTTTACCGCAGTTGCTCGGTATGTAGAGACTATTATCCTGTACAGAAGAGTTATCGCAACCAATCGCTCCCGCTCTTGTATGATGGAACGTACAGTGCGTATATCCATGACGAGGGTCGCGAACGCAAGGGCGGCAGCAACAGTGAGAGGGACAAGGAATTTGACGAGAGACATGGCGGAAGAAGTCGGTAGATGCAGGAGCCAGTCCGAGATATGAATTTATGGGAGCTGTGGAAACTGACAACTCCATCTTCGTCGATGATTTGTATGCATGGGGTCCTGGTCCCATCAATCACCATGTAACATTGATGACACACGGAAGCGGAACAACAGGGGATAGTGTGATAACTCACCCGGACATGCTGTACCCGTCAGGCATATTGTTGCAGAGAAAATCACTGGCAGACGCATTGACTGAGTACGTGTTCCACAGTTTTAGGGACGCGGGAAGGTACTTCGGTCTTCTTGGCAGGATTCAAATTCCTTTCCAGACTCCTTGTCATCCGAAGTGTTCGGTGAGATCTATGATACTTGGGTTGTGGGGTGCTGGCTGCTCGGCATTCTTTGAATCGTGACGCACGTATATTCATCGTACGAACTAAGGCTTCGTGAGGCACGTAGTCAGATAACCTGACAAATTTATAAGATATTCTGATGTCCTTACTTGGTGTCCGGAATGACACGATGTTCTGCATCATGCGGAATCTTTCCGGTTGCTGATTGCGGGGACGGGTGTGCGATTATCTTCTTACACTCTGCTGTCAAAGGTTTACGAGATCATTGATTCCGTGAACCAGCAACAGTCTGGTAGTGATGCTACCACGATAGCATAACACTGCAGAGTGAAACTAGCATATTTTGAGGGCATATAGTGCGGTGTACGCCCGTTGGCGAATGACAGATGCGCTGGCTGTATCGTATCCAACCTCTCTGGTCTCAGTCCAAGCATTTGAGAGGACACACGAACGGTATACCAAGTTTGTTCTTTGAGTCTGGAGGAGTTCCATTGTGTATGTATTTTTCCACGTCGAACACTCGAGGAGTGCTAGTGGAAATTATACATGAAAGCCTGGGCCCCTGGTTTGAGAGAACGACGGTGCAGCGTCGTGCTTGGGACACAGATTTGAGTAAAGGAGAGTGGGGTCGACAGTAGCCTGAGAATTGGTTCATCATCGTGGATGTGTTCAGAGCTGCAGACCGACTCGGCGTCCAGACGTCAGCCACACAGTAGCGCAAGTCTCCGTGCAGTGTTCTACCCTACTCGTTACTTGGCCTCTTGTTGGTTTCGGATCGACATTTCAAACCCGATAAGCGAAGTTATCCAAAAGTAACGATCGCAAACCCGACATATGGCGCCATTCACAACATTTTTGGTGCAACTCTTGGAGAGCGTGCAGAATGAGGATGGACAGCGTCTCGCCTACTTACTCCGGCCGACCAGTCCTCATGGAAAGGACCTGGTAAAAGAGTTCAAAAACCCGTCGGTGCGTGGCCTGAGGCGCTCAACGTTTTGTCTTTGGGACTCTTCGTGACACCGCCCCCCCTAGCGCGACGCGTTGATGGCTCAGTACGAGGGATGTATGGATAGCCCATGGGACGAGATTGCCGTTAGATATGTGATAGTGATATATCACGTTGCGCGGAAACGACCAGGAGAGGCCTTCAACGAACAGTCTCAGCTCATTTCGTGCGTCCATCTACATTTCAGACGCGTGGAGGGGTTCATCGAATCCCTTGCAGGTTTTTTTTCCGGTTCTTCACTCAAAATACGGGATGGACCCTACCTGCACTGTTCTCCATGCTCCGCGATCTCAGGGATCTCGCTTTCGACGTGAGCGCACCGTTTGACGCGCTGGTGTCTTCCTTCTGACATGGCCACCCTCGCTTCAGGCCGATTACCACGCCAAAGTCAACGGCCAAAGCAGTGAGTGCATGGAGAGCGCCGCGGGGGTGGTGGCAAAGGCTTTCAGCAACTGTATGACTGATCGGTGTGTGTCCTGAGTGACATGCAGTAGCCTTATTTTGCTTACATCGTCTTGAGGACATCGCCGCCTGATCAATCTCGGAAATGGGGAATTTACTACGTCGTCGGTCTTGTCATGAAATGTTACTTTCGTGTAAGTTCCTGCTCTGCTCCGTCTCGCCAAGGGCTTCATAATGTCCAGGTTAAACGGATATCTCTTTCGAAAAACATTCTACGAGCATTAGACGCCAATCCCGACATACCTCCCCTCACTGCTTACCCTCGTTCACATCAAGTGTGTCGCATCTTGGTGATCCTCATGTTGCTAAAGGTCGACTGCTGATTGAAGGTTACATACCGATACTACTTCGGAATGCTCAGCTTTCTGAACGAGGATTATGCAAAGGTAGGATACCTCCCAAACCTATCGCGTCAGCCTCGCTGACTGTTCAACAGGCAGAACAAGAGCTCACGCTCGCATTCTACAACTGTCACATTCAGGCTCACAGAAATCAAGAGTAGGTTTGATCTCTATCCCCCACTGCGGCAAACGCTCAGTCCCCGTGCCCAGGCGCATCCTGACGTGTCTGATCCCATTACGGATCCTGCGCGGCCACCTTCCGTCCAGAGAGCTCCTAGACCGGTTTCCCGTCCTGGACGACCTCTTTTCACCGTTCATCGCCGCGATCCGCACGGGCGACATCGCGGCGTACGATAAAGCGCTCGATCATTGGGAACGTCGCCTCGTCGAACTCAACCTCTGGATCACGATCGAAAAAGCGCGGGAACTGTGTATCCGGGGACTGTTCCGACGCGTGTACGTCGTTCATTATAATATATATATCAGGCTCGAACGAACGACGCTGAACGTTCCGCGCATAGATGGGTCGCGTGCGACAAGAGCACGCGGATCCCCGTGACCATGTTCCTCACCTCGTTCCGGGTGACGGGCACCGAGATGTCCCAGGACGAGGCCGAGTGTTTCGTCGCCAACATGATCTACAAGGGGTACATGAGGGGATACATTTCACACGAGAAACAGATGGTCGTGTTGGCGAGCACGAACGCGTTTCCGAGGTTGGGAGACCGACAGTCGCCGTACGCGTTGCTGTAGGCACGAGTAGGATCGATCTATTGTTCTTGAACACGAGGTTCCTGTATCATTCAGCGCCCGAGTCGTTTCGCTGTCACTTTCGTGGCGCTGCAGATCTGATCGGAATCACTGTCATCAACAGGATGGAACCGGAGTTCCCAAGGCGGTGCACTCCCATCCACACGAGCCCTCGCGATCGATCTACGTAGATCTGCTAGCCAAACGGGCCGATTTCTCGGATTCACAGCAACCGCCCGTCGGTCCCCAAGGGCGAACGTAGCGAATACAATAAGCGAAAAAAAATCTATCGACAGACGAAAACTCCCTACACCTTCGTCACCCCATCAGAGCCTGTCAGCATCAACACCGTCAGCACCCTCGCACCAGATACGAGAGCCTACGCACCCAATCGCCTTCATGAGCAAGTACCCCACCGTGGATACGATCTGTCGCTCGTTCAGCACGCGTACCAGTGACGCTACAATCGGACAACGCACCAACGTCGCCATGACGCTCGCCGGAATGCCATTCTTGAGGAAATCGACGTTGGTGAGATAGACTTGCCCAAGATCGTCTTCCTGTGCCGCCCTACGCGCGCGCGTGTCAGTCTTCCTTCCGAATAACCAAACCCAAAAAACGTACGCGAGCTGGTTGGGAAAGCCAGACACGGGCATGCCCATGCCCGTAGAGCAAATCAAGGCAGTGAGGAAGATGAGCAGGTTGGCGCGGTCACCCAGGGTTTGCCCGATTTGCTTCGCGATGGGGACGAGCAGCACGCTGGCGATCGTGTGGCTGATGAACGTCGAGACGATCTATGCGCGATGGTGTCAGTGGTGAGGATGCCGGATCAGAAAAACACGAAAAACGTACGAGAACGACGACGGAGAGAATGATGACGACGCTATAGATCGATCGCCCTTCGAGCATGCGATGAATGACACCGTCCATAGTATCTAAGAGCCCGCTCGACTTCACACCATCCCCGAGCGCGATGCCGCCCATAGCCAAGAACACGATCGTCCACGCAAACTGCTCAAAGTCGTCCTGGGGACATTGTCAGCGGGTGACACCGTATCCTGACATAGGCAATACCTTTTTGAGAACGCCGGTCGCAAAGAAAGCGACGATGGGTATGATGGCGATGATGCCCATGTCCCCGATGATTGGTTCGATCTCGCGTTCGATGCACCACAGTCCGATCGTCACGATACATACGACGGTCACCCAAATTTGCTTGAGCGTGAACTCCTCCCTCGTTGGCCTGATCGTCCTGATCTCGATTTCCCCATATCCATCTGGTGCACGGGCCGGTCGATAGCTCACGAGCAACAGCAACCAGATCAGGATGATGGAAATGATAGATACGGGGAGTGCGACCGCAAACCACCTCGCCCAGTCGAGCTGTTCGTCCATGTACCCAATGGCGATGACATTCTGAGGCGAGGAAATGGGGGAACTTTGGCCACCGATGTTGGCAGCGAGCGCAATCCCGATCTGCGCATGCACCGTGAACACCAATCCTATGTGGCAGGTCGGACTTACAATCAAGCATGGCGCAAAAGCCGCCCTAGCGGGCAACGTTCGGAGGATGGGCTGTTCAGGTGATTAGAAAATTGACCACACGGCACTTGGCTGACATACGCGAATCAACGTGAAGCAAAGTGCTGGTGCAGCAACATTACTAAGAAATCACGTCATCCTTGACCGCAACAGGAAGTTGAAACAAATGGGCACACCTGATCCACATGCTAGCAAAGCACGACACGAACATGAAAGCCAGAAGGACTGTCCTGGGTTTGGAACCGGCCATGCTCAATAACCGCGTGATCAACATCCGATCTATATTCGTTTTGCTTAGGGCAGCGGAGATCGTCAAGCCACCGATCAGAAGCATGATCGTAGGGGTGAACATGGCCGCGAATATATGCCTGGGTGGAACGTATAAACGACTCGCTCGAATAGAGCATACACAACTTACTTAGTTGCGTCATATGCTGTCAACGGTGCTGGATTATCATCCGAACGAATAACTCTAAAAACGACCAAAAAGAACGGAACGATAGTCGACGTCACAAAGAGCGGTATCGCCTAAACACTGTCGGAATGAAGCGCCATACAATACGATCGTGCACAAACCTCAGATGCCCACATGATTATGCTGAAGATCAGGATGGCAAAGCACTTGTTTGCCTCGGGGCCATCCTTGACAACATCCATGTTCATCAAGGCAATAAAAACCGTGATTGCGACGATAAGCGGGATCCTCTTTCGTTTGAATCTAAAGGCTCCGAGTGGTGTTGGGATGTCAATGATACCGGTTTCTTCCTCCCGAACGAGGATGCCTCCGCCGACCATGTCAGAAGCATCTACACCACCGGAGCGCTCTTGCGCCAGCATCTGACGCCAGATGGTATTGCGCTCCCAAGCTATATGCTCACGCTGGTGGACCTTGAGTTGCTGTAGGGCAGCGGAAGGGTCATCGCCAGTGACACATTTGGCGTATAGGGTAACGAGGCGGTCAATCGCACCTGTGAGCTTATCCTTGGAGCTCTGAAGGAAGGGAAGGCGGGCCTCTACGACGTCGTGCATATATCGTTCCTTGAGCTATCCTAGGCGTTAAGGGGGTACGAGGTTGTGGTACCAAGACTCACCTCATTGTCCGTGACTTTGTCGTACCTATCATGTACATCAGAAAGTGGGACACGAACGTGCTCCGGACGTACTTTTTCAAGATCTTTCGGAATCCAGAATGGTTGACTTCGACATACGATCTCAATGAGGAGAAGGCGACATAAAGGTTGGTGATTCTGCGCTTGAAGAGGAGACGAATGTCCCAAGCGTAGTTGGTTCTGGCAGTCCATATGGTTTCCGACTGGAGCGACGCGATGCTGTCCTTGACGTTCATGAGTCTACCGGCAATGCTTCGCATCGGCGACCTGCCGACGCTGTTGGCACGCGGTCGAGAAGAGGAAGGATGGGACTCTATATCGTGACCATTTTCTGCGGGGGAAACGCTCCAACGATGGCCAGAGATGTTCCGCGTACCTTGAAAAGTATTAATAGGGCGGCGTTGAGTGTGAGCTCAAGGACTTGCCTGACACGCTACGCGGGCGATAGCTTAGCGAGCTCGACTTTCTCCGTCGTCGCTTCGGAAGAGGTTCGTTCTCGAAATGGACGTGATCTCCATTAAGTTGATCGTCGTCCTCGTCATCTTCATCTTCGTCCGCGTAATCGTCCATGTAGTGCTGGCCGAGCTCGGGGCCAGCTTCGTCTTGCTCGGTGACAAGGTCTTCGAGGATTTGTAGCTCGTCGAAGAGTTCGTTCTCTTTCCTCTCGTAGAACGAGGATATCTTCTTGAGCTCCTGGTCGAGAAGGGGTGTGAAGATGGCGTCGATGGACGACAAGTCAGGTTGTCCGACGAGTGGGGTATATCCGTCGGCATTGGCCTCGAGATCAGTGTATGAGTGACTGAGACGATGGTGTTCCTTCTCAAGTTGGTAAACGTGTCGTTTGAGAACGTCGTAGCTATACAGTCAGTTAGAAAAGCGTGTCGAGGAGAGAGGCAGACAAAGACACACGCGATGTACTCGTCCCACCAGTCGGCGACGGCGTTGAACTTGAGAGCCGAACTGAGATGAGAATTAGTCTTGGTCAATGTCAGAGAAAAGGGACGGTCTCTGACCTGAACTTCATTGCATGGGCGTCTAGAGAATGCTGGGGTAGTCTCTGTAGCCTCTGGAGGGGAATATCCTCCACACACTCGCTCCGAGAACGCGTTATGATTGGCTGAACGCTCTGGATGTTCGCTCAGAATTCGTCGAACTCAGACTTGGTAGTCGGAGCGCGCGAGCCTGACATTTGTCAGCCGAGCATCTTGTGGCGCATCAATCCGCTAGTATGCAGGACCGACCCCATTTGTTGATTAAAATAACACCTCAATCACTGCTGCTTGTCACTGACCACACACACGAAGACACACGAAGACATAGCAGCGGAGTCAGCACTCAGCTTCTGATGGACCCTTCTTTGCTACGGTGGCGGATGAACAGCATGTCATCAACGCGGAGTGAGTCGCGGACATTACTCGATTTCTATATAACGGTAGCCCGTCCATCCTTTTACCCTCGAAAATATCCCTCCCCCGGGTCACGGCCCTACCGGTTTATATCCCACAATGAAGTTCACTCTGTGTTTGGCAAGTCCCTCTAGACGCATGGGACACTCGTTGCAGTCAACGCATGCTGATCCGCATCTCCATGCCGAGGGTACCAATGCAGACGTTGAGAACCAACGATCTGCAAATCCTGTCTCTCGATTTCCACCCTCATTTTCGGCTGCTCCACCCCCATACACGAGCGTTGCCACTTCTGAGACTCAAATTAATGGGACACGAAACACGAGTCCCTCTTCCGCCGCTGCTAGGTCTTCCAGACTCTCTCACAGTATGACTTTACCTCCCGGTTCTCGCCGCACTCGCATATTCATGATCCATCCAGCGTTTGCCTCGCCTGATCGCCTTCACGATATCGCCTACCTACAGGCTCCGATGCGCCGTGAGTCCAAGGAAAACGCGTTGCACATGCTTCGCCAGTACGATACGGTGATCATCATGGACGACTCGGCGTCCATGTTGCATGACAACCGCTGGGAACAGGTTTGTGTCATTGCGATAGCTTGAGCTACTTAGCATATTTTCGAAAGGCTTGTGGGGCACTGAGCGAACTTGCTCGCGTAACCGCCTCCTATGATAGCGATGGGATTGACATCCACTTTCTCAATCATTCCAAATATGGTATGAACATAAAGGTAAGTGACAATTTATTCAACCTCTCTGCTGATCGCCTTAAAAACCTCGTCTCTCTCGAAGGATCGCAGAGCTGTCCGTCGACTATTCAGGCACGTGCGACCACAAGGGCTCACACCCATTGCCAATAAGCTTGATGTCTTGGTTGGAGACTATGTCGAGAAACTAGAAGGAGCCACTCGGAGGAAAAAGAAAGGAGATTCGTTGCCCCTTAAACAGATGAAACCAGTCAACTTTATCGTCATCACCGATGGTGCACCCAGTAAGTCTTTTGTATTTAATTCGATTGACGGCGGTGACCCACAATTCCAGCTGATGAACCGATGGACTCCATCGTTTCGTTGGCCCGCAGGCTCGATCGTGGAAATTACCCTCTTGCTCAGGTGAGAGAAAGTGTGCAGAGTAAGATCGTGCAGACTGACCCACAGACGTAAAATAGGTTGGAATCCAGTTCGTCCAAATAGGAGACGACAAAGAGGCGACGGAATTTCTCAAGGAACTGGACGACAATTTGAGTAGCGCCTACGGTGTCCGAGTGAGTCTATTAATGTGTCAGTCGTGTGCAATCCATCACACTGATTCCGCGCTCACTAGGATATCGTGGACACCACACCTTACCTTGGGATAAAGCTGACGGCCGAGATGTTGATCAAGATCCTTTTGGGCGGTATTAACCGCCGTGTAGATAGACGCGGTGCGAAAGCAGTGATGAATTCGTAGTGCTCGTCGCCACTTGAAGTTTCCTCGGGAGGACGCCGCTCTCCGATGGCTTGTACAGTCATCACCCACCGTTTGGGCCAACACCATCGTTTGAGCCAAACAGCTGTAACACATCATCAACATGATTGTCCACTATATAAACAAGTAGTATTGAGAAATGTGTTTTGACTGACATCATCCTCCATGTAAATTCAAATCAGCATTTCATTGCTTGATGTTGCAGATGATGCACATTTGAACTGTGAATCACAAATTTCTCTACATAACTAAATGCTACTGTCATGCTTAGTGATTTTGATGTGGCTACATTATGAACAAAAACAATGGCTACCTTACCCACTAAATTTTAGGTGAATTGGATGAGCATACAACCTGCCAGCCTGATGCCAGAAGAGGGTAACAGGAGGGTACAAGGGTACTCCTGTTGTGCAGAGCAGAGAAGAGAGAGGTGAGTTGAGGATGCTCACTGAGATAGAGACAAAAGTTCTTGTGACCAAGTTTGGATTAGTCAAGATTGATGAGATCAACCCTTGTAGAGCTTCTTAGAAGCTTGATCTTGAGGGGAAATGAATCTTGTTATTAATTACATCATGGCATCTGTTGCCTTTAAATACATCTAGGAATGTGTATGTACTTGTATGTGATGTAGCTAGAACAAGGTTGATGATATCAAAATGACATCATAGGATTAGTCATGCTGCTCCCCTTATTTGAAATAGGTGAAGTTGGATCTGGATTGATCCAACACAGTGTTGTGGAGCTAGGAAAGCTCCAGACTGATGACATCATAGCTGAGTCATAAAGACTGCATCTAGATTGTCACATGGTCGATCCTGAAGTGTAATTAAGATTACACTTTAATTAAGTTTGACTGATGTGACAGTCAAGCCTTAATACTCAACCTAAGTGTTTAGTAACATGAATAGTGTATTAGCACTATGGTCTGCCTGTATTAACAGAGCACAAGACCTAGTGTTTTGATTCACAAAATCTCAACAGATCCAAGCCTGGATTTGGAGAAATTCAGATGCAGTTTTAGTGGATGATGGTGTTTTTTATGATGTATACACTGCATTATCATCATGATTGTCACAGCAGAGGATGCATCTGGTTGCATTCGGCATGCAGGATAATTTTAGAGTACTAATATCTGATGCAGGGCATTCAACAGTGAAATAACATGGAGTGACATGATTAGACTTCTATGCTACATTGCACCAGCAAGAAATGACATCACAGAGCTGCCCAAACTCATCTAAGGCCAATCCAAGTTTCTTCAGATCATTGATAGCAGTGTACGAGGTAAAACACAGCTGTTCTTGTCAAATATATAACTCCTCTGAGATCCTCTGACTTACTCCAGACCTGTTCTGTGCAACTCTGAACTTTCTCCTACAAAGTACAACTCCTGACTCTGGAGTTGATTCCATAGTCAGTAACATCTTTTCTTCCTTCAGATCTCTTAGTTCCTATTCCAGACATTACATCAGAGTTAGATTGGAGTTCATGCACTTTGATCTCCATCACTATTTAATGTGTCCGCTTTCATAATTTCTTTCTCAGTTGTTCTGCCACCACTGTGCAACAGCTGAGATTAGTCTTTTAGCTACATCTAGCTCTCATTTTACTTATGTTTGTAGTTAGGGTATCTCTACCCCTTCATTGGTAAAATATAGTTGTTCTGCCACCACTGTGCAACAGCTGAGTTAGGTTATCTCTACCACTTCATAGTGCATAGATTTTGTCAATCATAGGATTAGTCATGCTGCTCCATTTATTTCAAATAGGTGGAGTTGAGTCTGGGTTGACCCAACACAGCAG
>JBBPTO010001939.1:0-12906 GCA_038094155.1 Pulveroboletus cf. aberrans
TGTACTAATAGCTAGTAGTACTGGGTATCTCTGCCCTTACCATAGGTGAATATTAGTAGTTGTGATTGCTCCCTTGGGCATCTGGCTGAGTACTGGGTATCTCTGCCCTTACCATAGATCTTGACAGATTCATTAAGGACTTCGCAAAGGTTGCTCGACCTCTCAATGCATTAATGTCTGAAAAGAAGGATTTTGAATGGACCGCTGAGTGTTTCACCACGTTCCAAGCATTGAAAGATGCCCTCATGTCTGCTCCTCCTCTCGCACTCCCCACAGACGATGACCCATTCAGAATTGAAACTGATGGTTCAGGAATCGGATTAGACAGAATTCTATCCCAAAAACAAAATAATGTATGGCGACCTATTGCATTCATCTCAAAATCTCTTGGAGATGCTGAGAGAAATTATCATGCTGCTGACCTAGAACTCCTAGCCATCATATTCGCTATCAAAGAATGGTGACATTATCTGTTAGGAGCAAAACATCCGTTTGAAATATGGACAGACCACAAAAACTTAGAATTCTTCAAAAAACCTCAGGATTTGAGCCATAGGCAAGCCAGATGGAATCAAATACTCCAGGAATATCATTACACAATTATTCATCGACCTGGACGTACCAACCCTGCCGATCCTCTGTTCTGGAGGTCAGACTTTGAAAAGGGGGTGGAAAACGACAACAAATTGAAAATTCTCCTCCTGGAAACATTATTCATCTCGCCAGATGCTGCTGTGCACTCCACTGTGAATGAATTCCCAAAGTCAATTGAAGAATTGGTTCTTCTAAACCAATACAAAACGGAATCTTATGTCTGAAAAGGTCTCACAATGGAGAAAACTCTCTGGAAAGAAATGAATGGATTGATTCAGTGGTATGACAAATTATACATTCCAAAAGACGATCTCCTTTGAGAGAGAATCTTACAGGAAAACCATGATCATCCACTAGCTGGACATCCAGGAGAGTGAAGAATGAGAGACTTAATCAAGGAACGATACTATTGGCCATCTTTATGAAAAGATATACAAAAATATGTTTCAGGTTGCAATAAATGTCAAAGAGTAAAAGCCAAATGAGTGTCTCACATGACACCATTAAATCCCAATGAAATACCAGATGCACCATGGGAAATAATCTCTATTGACATAATTGGCCCATTACCTGAATCAAAAGGAAAAGATGCCATCCTTGTAGTAGTTGATCGATTCTCAAAAATGATCCATTGCTTCCCAATCTCGAGCACCATCACTGCTGTGGGTGTTGCCACAATCTATAGAGATCAAATATTCAAATTACATGGCACCCCAAAGAAAGTGATCTCGGATTGAGGTCCCCAATTCGTATCATCGTTTATGAAAGAATTGCATAAGATGCTACATATTGAGGCAAATCCATCAACCCCATATCATCCTCAAACAGATGGTCAAACTGAAAGAATGAATGCTGAAATAGAACAGTATCTACACATCTATTGCAATCACTGACAAACCGACTGGGTGGATTGGCTAGCCATTGCAGAATTCTCCCATAATCAAAAAACAAGTTCTAGTACCAGGATGTCCCCATTCATACTCAATTACAGACAAACCCCAACTATCGGTACAAAAACACCAGGAGGACGAGTAATCACAGCCAACAACTTTGTAACACAAATGAAACGAAGCCAATCTGAAGCAAAATATGCACTCAAGTGTGCAGCTAAGGAAATGACTAAGTATCATAATTGTGAAGCAAAAGATCGCCCACAATATAAAAGAGGGGATTTAGTTCTAATAGAGACCACCCATATCTGTTCTGATCAACCATTGAAGAAACTTGATGATAAATGATATGGACCTTTCCAAGTAATTGAAAAGGTTGGAAAAGCAGCCTATAAAGTCAAACTCGATTGCAAATGGAAAGGAATTCATCCTGTATTCAACGAGAGTCAACTCTGGCCTTATAAAAAAGGAGAATTCCCTTCTCAACATATCCCACCACCTCCTCCTCCCGATATTGTAAAAGGACAAATCGAACAGGAAGTTGAAGAGATCATCGATTCAAGAGAACGATGAGGAATGATTGAATACCTCGTTCACTGAAAAGGTTTCCCTTGCGAAGAACGAGAGTGGTTAAAAGTGTTGGATCTCAACAATGCCTCTCATGCAGTTAAAGATTTCCATCGCAAACATCCCACTGCAGCAAGACCCAAACAAAAAATGAAAGTTCGCATCTTCAAAGCTCACGAATGCTGCACATGTCCCATCTGCATTGGACATTCCTTACCTGTGCTAAGCAAAATGTTTAGAGATCCAGAATTCCTCACTTACAGGAAGCGATTTAACAAATATCCTGATTCAATGTTCAATATTCCTCTAGCTCAAATTATGTGAATCGAGGACGTTTCGCCTTGAAAAGGGGGTAATGTCAGAACTAGTCTTTTATTTCACTTCTTCACTTTATCACATTTCATGTTATTCTATTAAGTTCTACATTGTTCCAGAAGACGGCGTCATAATGATATCATAGCTTAGTAATACCTCATGTCTTGTCATATATAAATTGCATGTACATAACCTCGTTCTTGATATATTTGTTCCCACCTTCCATAGTGTGTTCACTTTGAACACATTGGTTGGCACATCTCACAAATGGAATAGTTGTTATACTGTCAAATTCTATAGTATGGGCAGAGGTACCCAGTACTACTAACTATTAGTACAGTTATTGTCATATCCCATATAATCGACACAACTCCGACCTCCGGATCAACTCTGTCCATCCCTCCAGTGACTTCTCACCAACTCCGCTCCTCCATTCCTCCGGACATCTCATAGATTCTCTTACGTATGTCTCTTGTTCCATATATAGTTTAGTCTCGCCCCTCTGTTCCCTCTGACGCTGTGTAGCACAGCTCCGGTTCGTTCCTGACCTGGAGCACAGCTCCGGCATATGCCTATCCGACCTCCGTTACTAATCCGCAGTTTCTCTCCGTATATAAAGCCTGTATCAGTACATAGATACCTTAGGCTGAATATCGACTTAGACAGTCCTCTGTTCACTCTCCGGAGTTCCTCTGATGTGTCTCCGACCAACGAAGGCCGTGACAGTGCGAAGACGCAACACATAAGTCCTGCGTCAAGCCTTCACTCCTCCGGACGCTATCCTCCGGATGTCCGACCACCTCCGGTGTTCATTCTCCCTTCGACTCCAATCTCCGACCGGAGTTTGAGCGGAGGATGTTCCGGTCTTAACAGTTATAAGTAAACCAATGGTGAGTCTCACCTCAGCCAGATGCCCAAGGGAGCAATCACAACTGAGGTGAGTTTGAGGAGAACAAAGAGATTAAATAGTGAAATGCTATGTGCATGTCTAACTCCAGAAAACTCCGGTCCAGAGTTAAGCGAGAGTAAGCAAAGTGCATTAGGAATAGCTTGAGATGAGAAAGGAATAGTTTGAAAGAAAGAAAATAAGTTGTATGATGTACACAGAAATGGTACGATGTGTTTGGGGCATATCCCTGAAATGGATAAATGCAACTCTGAAGTGGATGTAGTGGAGGATGCACGAAAAGAGGACAGAGTACCATTGGAGTTGTACTGAAGTTGTACTGGAGTTATATTTTGACATATACTGCATCCACTGTCCTGGATGGTGTGCATGCTTTGAGTCTCAGATTATATAAGTGGCATGATTGCCATGTCACATTGGCTGTCCAGGATGGTGTGTGTTCTTTGGGTCTTGAATCACGTGCATCTGATTGATAATACTGCATTTGCTGTCCTGGACGGTGTGTGCGCTTTGGGTCTCGGATCACCTGCATCTGATTGCTAATATCCCATTCACCATCCTGGATGGCATGTGTGCTTTGGGTCTCGGATCACATGCATAAATCTGCTGTACAATATTTGTCACAAATGTGAGCTATGCTGTCCATCTGTAGCGTGGGAAATTCGTGTAAGGAATCTTGACAACTTGAACAATTACTGGGGACGGGCAACACCTCCAAGAAAAGCGTTATGATTACTAAGCAAACTATGGTGGGTACAGATGGCAAACTTATGGTAGCGCATCATCAACACTCGACTGCACTCAATCAAGTGGTATCTAGGGAAGAAAGTGACTATAAATTGAATAGTAAAGCTTTAGAATAGTAAAATGACCACAATAAGCATAAAAACAGTGCGAATGTGAAGGATGATGATTAGATGTTCGTGTCTATAATCAAGCCTACCTCAACGAGTCGTGTGATCGGGATGGCTCTCCAGGCGAAGTCTCCGAACTGTTCTGATTCAGATATCGTGTGACAGCATCCATGAGAACATTGATTTTGTCCTTCTTCAATGTCGGCATATCCTTGGGAGCGGGAACAAGCGTGTCATGCTGACGGTGCCATCTGATTTGGAGGTCGATCTCCGGGACACGTAATTTCTCGACTGACTCGCGGGTCAAGCAGAGTTTCACATTGTCTAGTTTTGCCTGAGCGGCCTCTTTACGTTCCTTTCGCCGCATATCCAACTCGCGGTTTCTCTGTACGACTGCCTTGGCGTGATCAGCTTGGGCCTTGTGACGTTTAGTTTCTTCACGAAGACAATCGATTTCGCGTGCTCTCTTGCGCAGGCTTGCACGTTCATCAGAGCACAAAACATCGGAGTCCCACAGTCGCGCTGTCGAGGCGCGGTCGCGTTGCTTAGTCATCACACAATCCTCCAATGCGCAGTGTCCCCCATTGTGCATCATCCAGTAGATTAAGGTAGTCATCTAATTGTCGGGATATGTTGTTTTGGATGGAATACATGTAATCTCCATGAAAAATCTCAAAATTTCTTTGAGGTTCCATGAAATCCAAGCACAAAGTATGATCTTCCGATCCCATTTTCCAAAAGTCTCATGGACATTACATGGAGATTAATATTTTGAGTCAATGTCTCCCTACAAAGTTTCTCTGATTCGTTTATTCTAATCCTGTACATGTCACACCCAACCTTGAGACATATGTCTCCCCTGTGGCGAGCTCACAGGTGGAGTTTAAAATTGGCAGGGCATTGCCCGTCCCCATAGCCAGGGGTTAGTACTATATTTGGTCTCACCAATGCTAAGCGACATTCCCACGGATATAGCCAGTACACTGCATACACTCTAACATAGCAAACATTGCAACAGTTTTTGGACTGTATAGGGCAAGAATTGTGGGTAATGCATAGAATGGTCTAGAACAGTCTAGAATGCATATGACGTTATACCTCATCCATGGGTAGTGTTTTCATGGGTTGTGGTATCATGCTTAGGGTTTGTACTATCTCTAATGTCATAGAGTCTAGCTTTGCATGTAGAGTTTCTAGAGTAATTGTGATGCATGGGAGTGATGTGGGATGTTCATGAATCATTTTACAGTCACTTTCATATTCTTCCAACACTTTCAACACATCTGACACTTCTGACCATGCTTAGAATGTTTGACACACTGGAAGTGATGCTTCCAATCTCAGAATCTCAGAATTTTAGAAGCTTGGAGTCTTGGAATCTTGGAAGCTCAAAAGCATTCCAGAACCATGAAAACTCGGAACTCAGAGGCTTGGAAGCCCGGAAGCATGAGAGTCTGACCGAAACTTTGTATTTTATCTTAAAAACCCTCCATTGATCATTCAAACCCTTCCCATTTGAACATTACATTATGATATGCATTCCAGACTCTTCCACAATGTTCCTATGCCTTTCATGCATCACCCATGACCCTAACACCATCTTATTCCATTACACTGTTCATTTACCATCTTTCATTCTTTGATACCATGCCTCTTTCACACCTGATCCTTATGGTATCCACATGGACATTAGACTAGAGTAATAGGTACAAACATGTAGAATAGTATATAAAGGACAAGAATGTAGCCACCAAATGGCAGTCTTGTCCTCTTGGTGCTTTCCTCAGCACCTACAGCATCAACTCATTTTCCCCTTCTCTTGACTAGCAAAAGTGGCCTAGAGCCTTGAGTGGTTCTGAGTCATATCATATCATAGATTAGATGATTGTCAACTCATTTTTTCATTTGATCAATTATAATGTGGCACCACGTTCTCAGTCAAGTTCCTTCCATGTACAAAGTTAGCAACAGAGTCTACCAGCTCTTGTTCACTTTCTGAGATGTTTTTCAGTTTATTTGGTCCATCTGTTTCTGTGATCTCCTTTACTGAGCTCAGGCTTATCCTTTGAACATATCTTTTCCTTTTTCTTGCTGCTTTTTGCTTCTGTTTCTTAGTGTGTGACTCATTGTCTGAATTAAAGGCACTGGTTCATATATCTATGTCAGTGGCCTTTCACTCTGCAAGTGGCCAACTGTGACCAGAAACTGGTTCATCTCTCAGAGAACAAGGATAAGTGTCTATCCAGTGTCTATCCAATGTGATCTGAAAACCTCCTGGATCATTTTAACTGAAAATGCCAACATGAGGACTTTTATGTGTCTGACATTGAAATGATACCATGTCAAATAACAAAATTTTATTGAAATCTTATATATAACTAGCATAACAGCAGTAGCAATGTGTTAAAACTAGTGATGTTGAATTAAGCATGAGTTCAACCAGTTTCTAGAAGTTTCAACTAGGCAGTTACTAATTTTCAGAAAGACTGACCTTGACTGATTGCAACTACATTGAAGTCCAAAATTAATGAGTCTTGGGTGGCTCAATCCAGTTGCAAAGTAATATCACAAAGTAAAAAACTGAACTGGACTCTAAAACATTAATTTTAATGGCCACTGTTAGAAACCACAGTTTTGTATATGTTAGTGCATCTAAATTAATAGTGAAATGGTCAAGATAAAACAAGCAGTTTGAAACTGTAGTGGCACTATTTGCAGGAGTAATTTGCCATGAAGACATTTGTACTCAAGTTTGATCTGGAATTAAATACACATGGATTAAGGTGAGCAGTAAGCATTTGAGAGATATTATGGTAGTTAATATCATTTCTAATTGCCACAGTTAATGTCAACAGATTGCATAACACAGGTCCATGCACCTGATGCTGATATTATAATGCATTGTTTAGTTGTGTCAGATACTGGTATGAAAGCAATTATCTTAGTCAGTAACTCCTGTTAATGTAACAGATCCTGGAAGCACTTGACCTGTTCGACTATGCATAACTTCTTGTGAGTTCAAAGAGAAGCATTGGGTAAAGCAGGCAGATGCTCAAGTACTAGCTGGTGTTACAGTCACTTTCATACCCTTCTGATACTACTGATCACAGTTAGAATGGTTAATGCACTAGAAGCACTGGAAGCAATGTTTCTGAACTTGGAATCTCAGAAGTATTCCAGAAGTGCAGGAAAATTGGAATGGTTTTGAAATCAGAATGCACTGAAAGCATGAGAATTCAACTGAAATTTTGCATTTTATGTTTAAAATCTCCCCAAGTCATGCAAATCCTTTCCATTCACATAGTGTGTCATTGTATGTATTCCAGACGTTCCTAGAACACTCCTATGTCTTTCATGCATTATGCATGACCCTGACATTATCTTATGCACTTACCTCTGTTCATATATAATCGTTCATCCTTTCACACCATGCCTTTTTCACACCATGTGCTCATGAAACCCTCAAGAACATCTAGATTAGTGTGCAATAGATACAAACATTTACAGTAGTATATAAAGGAGAAGAATGCAGCCACCAAAGGGCAGTCTTGTTCTCTTGATATTTACCTCAGCGCCTACAGCATCAACTCATTTCTCCCTCCTTCACTAGTGAAAGTGGCCTAGAGCCTGAAGTAGTTCTGAGCTGGATCAGCTGGATCCAATGAGGCATCCATAAAGAAGTTGCCAGCTCACACTGAACACAAGAGGGAAATCACCAACAACTAGTTAAGCTGGATAAGGCACTGTACAGCACATGCCAGCAAGGGCTTGTGACTGAAATGCCACAGAAACTTATCTGAAGTTCTTGGGGTGTTTATTAGCTGATATATATACTGCAGAATTTGTTTGGTTATATTTGTATTATGTTATCCATGCATAGTATCCATGAAAGTTCATAGAATGTTATAGAACTTCTGATCTGTCAGCTACAGTAACCTTCAAAACTGTTTCAATGCATAACCTCAACATGGGGTGTGAAGTGTCCTACAATCACCCATGAAAACCTCACTTACCTTTGGCAAAATCAAACAAAGTACAAACTCTTGACTACAAATCAGTTTTACAGTCATGTGATTTGGTTTAGTTGCTGTGAAGATATAATTATTCTAAATTACCAATATCATTGCAATAGTTTTGCATCTTTTGTGGAACTCCATTGAAGCACAATGATATTTGATCTCAATAGCTCAGACAAATAAATATATACATACAACAATATATCAGAGTTTGAAATACTTCACATGCTTCTTTGTTTTCAACTTCCACCATCATGAGATTTCTCTCTGCTACTCAAAAGACTAACATTGTCTCTATACTTGATGTTGGCCAATCTGCACACTCCATTGCAACTTCCACTGGTCTTCATGTGTGCACCATGTCCAGACTCTATTCCAAAGAGCATTCTGAGCATCAAAAATTCACTGGAGATTGCCCATTCAAGCTCTCCTCCACCACCATGCATTACCACTTGAAGAAATGTGGTATGAAGGCAGCAGTCAAGTTCAAACACCCCCTTCTCTCAGCCAAGCATCATAAAACTCATTTGAATTTCGCCTATACCAATAGGAATTGGACTGTAGATGACTGGAAAAAGGTTATATGGTCTGATGAGATGAAAATAAATTGCCTGGGATCAGATGGCACAGATGGACATGGAAAAAGACAGAGGAAAGGCTAAGTAATAGATTGGTGGATGGAACAGTAAAGTTTGAAGGGGGTTCCTTGATGACATGGGATTGTATGACTTGGCATGAAGTTGAATTTGCTGCCACTATTAATTGTAAGATGGATGAAGACCTCTACATTCAGATTCTGAATGGTGAGCTCCTAAATAATCTTGAGTTTTATAGTCTTGATCCTTCTAATGTCATCTTTCAGCAGGACAATAATCTCAAGCACAACTGCAAAAAGGCAATAGAGTGGCTAGAAGAGTGGAATTTTAGAATCATGGTGTGGCCTGCAGTCTCCTGATCTCAACCCCATTGAACACCTTTGGTATTTTCTAAAGAGGAGGCTTGCAGAGCATGAATATCCCCTTAAAGGGATGAAGGAGTTGTAAAAGGGAGTTCAGGTGGTATAAGAGGAAATAGATGTTGAGAAGTATCAGAAGTTGATTGAGAGCATGCCTAGAAAAGTTAAGGCAGTGCTCAAAGCAAAGGGGGGCTATGCTAAGTACTAATTTATCTTGAATACCTATTAAATTTTAAAAGTGAAAAAACTGTTGCAATGGTATTGTCAATTTGAAATGGCCATATCCCATATGGTAGCCAAGAGCAAGTAGTATCTTTATTCTCATCAAATTTAAGCCCATGTATGTTGGCGGTGTGCTGTGCACACCACATTTGAGGTTAGCATTGCAGTGGTTTTTGGAGCCACTGTATAGTGGCTCAAAAAAGTATCCCAATGTTACTGCATTTTGAAAAGATTGATTGATTGTGAGAGATGGCCAATATACAAGGTCAAATACTTGCAGAATGAAAGATAGTACTTACTTTGAGCATTTTCACTCTGCTTGGATCATGTGATTTGGTTGTCATGCCAATGAGTTATGGCTATTTCAAAATGTTATATCAGAACACTTGTTTGAGCACCATGTCATCATTCATCATTAGTAAATGACATAAGAATTCAGCAGGTTCTAATGGATACTATGCATGGACTCTAAATGCCTATGTAAATTACATAACCATGAGATATATAAATAGGATATATCTCACTCAGCTAATCCAACATCATCATGAAACCCATTTCTGCCTCTATAAAAGCCAATATTCTCTCTGTCTTTGAATCTGACATTTTTATCCATCAGATTTCCTTCAAAACTTGTCTGGAAAAGTCTACTGTGGGTTGATTAATCCTGAAATGCCTTCCAGACAAAGAAAACACCAAACTAGAGCATTCTTTCAAGCTTTCTTTTGCTAATAGAAGAAGAATTATTTTTAGTATTGCTACCAGAAAGACTGATAATGCTATCCAACCTGCCCATCTTATCAATTCTGCCCTTTTCTCTCCCATATGTTCTCAAACTATTTGCAATGTGCTCAAGTCTGGTTTCATAAAGGCTATAGCCCAGAAGAAAAAGCCATTCTTATCTGTCAAAAATAGAAAACAAAGGCTATCTTTTGCTTTCAAGGATTAAACTGAAACATGGAGGACTGAACCAGATTTATTTGGTCATATGAGACCAAGATTAACAGGATTGGGTCAAATGGAAGAAATTTTGTATGGAAAGTGGCAGAAGAACCTTTGCAGGATAGAGAGATTCAAGGGACATTAAAGTTTGAAGGAGGTTCTTTGATGGTTTGGGCATGTGTGGGTCAGATTTATGCTGGGATTCTGGCAGAGATGGAGGTAAATATGAATGCTGAGCAGTGTGTCCCTATTTTGAAGAATGATCTGCTTTCAAGCATGGTAAGCTCCGGAATTTCTGAGAAAAACATTGTCTTTTAATAGGATAACTACCTTAAACACTTCTTCAAAAGAGCTCAGGATTAGCTTGACTCTCATGAAATCAAGCTTCTGAATGGCCAGAACAATATATAGACCTTAGGCTTATTGAACATCTCTGGCAAATTCTGAAAAAAAAAAAAAGGCTCAACAGCTATTCAAGAACATTAAGAAAAGTATGGAAACTTTGGAAGTGAATTTTAATGGAGTGGGAAAGGATTGAGGTTCAGGGTTGTCAAAGATTGATAAAAAGCATGCCTAGGAGGTTAGAGGGAGTGATTAGAGCCAAAGGAGGACACACTAAATACTAAAAGTCCAGAACTGAAATGATGCTCAAATAAATATTTCAATAACATGTCATTGAAAATGGTTATATCTCAGTGGCATGACAACCAAATTACATAATATGACTGGGATTAAAATGCCCATAGTAAGTGTTATCTTCTATCCTGCAAGTGTTTGGCTTTGTTTGTTTGCCATCTCTGGTGATTAATTAATCTCGTCAAAATGCACTAACATTGGGACACTTTTTTGAGCCACTGTATGTATTGCACCCTTGCTCAACGTCTTCTCATTTCAGAGATAGGAGGAACATAGTGAGGAGGGTTTAAGGATAAGGGAACTTTATTGAGATTAGACAGTGTTTGAAGCAGTAAGACTCAACATTACAATATTAAAATTAAAGAATGCATAAGGAGATTATAGGAGTTATATACTGTGAGGTTGGATTGGAGCCTGAAATGGAGAATGAAGAAACCATATGGAAAGGTATAGAGCTGTGGGGTCACCTACATAGGACTAAGAGACAATGAATGAAATATGGAGGTATCATAAAAAAGATTTATTGAGTTGAAGAATAGAGAGACATAAAGGAAGATAAAATCTGGACCAATTGAAAGAGGTCTGATGGAAGAAAGTGTCTCCAGCATCAGAGATCTGATAGGAACATGTGCAGAGTTCTTTGGAGGTGGTTGAAGATGAGAATGTTGGAGCCAGAGATAACATGGGAAATATCAGACAAAATGCAGAGGTGTGGTGATATAACTTGGAACAGATATAACATGAGGGAAATAAATGGTGAAGAAAAATAATCAACAGAAAATGTGTTCCTGGCTCTGAAGAGCCAGGTTTCAAAATCAATAATTATGGCTGTACTCATGAGAAAGTAGTTGTTAATTGCAGCACACTTTCAGCCTGCTCATGAATGTTCACTGCAGCATCTTTGCATGAAATGGACATTCATGATTACTATTTTCTGGGATCATGAGATGTCCCATTCTTGCATTAGCTGCAGCAGAACTTTCAATTTCTCCAACTCAAAGTTATTCCTGACCAGTGCAACAAGCAGAATTGAGAGCAGGTCATCTCTCCTTACATACATGATACTGGCCACATGCAAGGCTCCCTTGTGCCCCCCAGTCAGGGGAACTCTAGTCATAGATTTACAGTAGACAGGCATATCAACTACAAACCACTTTGCTAAATTAATTAAGTTCTCATAGCAGCTATGGGTGTCTGAAGCCTTGTAACATCCCCTGACCCTGTTGACTAACATCTGAGCACACCAAGGTGGAACACTTATCTATGATTCAAACGGTTGGTTTAATGCCCATTCATCATGTTCAGGCTACTGGAAAACTGTAAACCTAGGGTTCTGCATGGGTATACCCTAGGTACTAAGGCAGTAACCACCATCCATACCCACGAAATACCCATACCCGCACTGGGTATGGGTACGAGCGCGGGTCAGCGAAACCCGACCCACAGGTATACGCACAGCGGGTATACCCACGGTCTGCCGCTTGCGGCGGCAGGAAATAAGTGGGTACATGTTACTCAACCTCGACTGCGGTCACCGTTCCGTCGCTATCGTGGTCACACTGGGATCACAGTCGCGACTCTCGCGTCAGGGTGCCGTCGTTGCGGTCACGCTGGTGGCCAACCCGTCACCGTTGTCTGTTGTCTCGTCGTCGTGGGCGTCGTGGCCATCGCAGGGGTTCGTCGCATTGTTGCGGTCGCGCTGGTGGCCATCGGGTCGTCGTCGTCCGTCGTCGTCGCGGCCATCCTGTCGCTGCGGTCGCCGTCGCGTCACCATGGTAGGCGTCATATCGCCGCCGTTGTCGCGTTGGGGTCGCAGTCGCGACTCCCGCATCACGGCGCCGTCGTCGTGTCGCTCCGGTCGCGCTGGTGGCCGTTCCGTTTTCGTGGTGTAGCAGGCGTTGGCTACGCCGCCGCCGTGCTGTCGTCACGGCGATCTCGTCCTGCCTCGTCGCGTTGTGGTTGCAGTTGCGACTCGCGCGCCACGTCGCCATCATTGTGGCCACGTTGGTGG
>JBBPTO010001940.1:0-12903 GCA_038094155.1 Pulveroboletus cf. aberrans
GTTGGAGGATGACCCTCCATCAATCGCAGCCTGGACCGGGAGGCCTCCACTGTGTTTATGTTATTCCTGGCCCAATTTGAGAATTGCCTGCACCAATAGTGGAATAAATATAACAGGCATTTTATCTCGGAGTATGTAGTCACTCCACATAATGTTGATAGAACTGTCCTCTGAATGCTTACAGTGGTAGGCACACCATCTCTCCAGGAGACCATCCTTGGTGGGATGAGTATATAGATCATAACTGATTCTGTAGATGCCTACAGGCATTTGAGTGAGCATGTCAAAGAAAGGAATGATCAGAACACTATCATTGTCCATTGGGAAATGGGTAGCATACTGAGTCCTCACATTCTCACCTTCTTATAAGGGCTAATTCCTACATGCTTACTTTGGATTCTAGAGCTATAGGCTGCCACTATTCCATCATGTATTACAGTCTTCCATCATTTCAATTTGGTTGATACACCAAATTCCCTCAATTAGATCAATTTCTCTCATCACCATGGAGATAGAGAGTATATATATGGACCAACAAGAATGAATAGGGTCAAGAAGTTACTATCTTGCTGTAACCATCATCATTCACTGGAATTACATTGATTATCTGCAACTTAATTCTGGTAAATTTCCTGATACATAACACTGGTTGTCAGTGATCTATTTAAAATAACATACAAAAATGAGTGCTAATCATGAACAGCAGGTGGAAACAGATGAGAAAGTGCATCATGTTGCTATTAGTCTAATATCTGACTATGGTCCAACATGACCTGAAGCTCCTGGAAGCTAACAAACTCAGGGTTACTGGGATGGAGAATGAGTGAATGAATGTAATGTTGACAGGTTGCATAACCAAGTGCTCTCAAACTGAATTGAAATTTTGTTTTTTGCCTTCCATAGAATAGAAGCTCAACACATACAATGGCTCAAAAAAGTGTTCCAATGTTAGTGCATTTTGAAAAGATTGATTAATTGCAAGAGACAGCCAACAAATAAGGCAAAACACTTGCAGTATAAAAGATGCTACTTACTCTGAGCATTCTAACCCCACTTGGATCACGTGATTTAGTTGACATGCCACTGAGACATGGCTATTTTGAAATGACATGTCAATGGAACACTTATATGAGCATCATTTCAATTCTACACTTTTAGTATTTAGTGTTCTCCTTTGACCCTAATCATTCCATCTAACCTCTTAGGTGTGCTTTCTATCAATCTTGATACTCCTCAGCCTCAATCTTTTCCCACTCCACTGAAATCCTCTTCCAAAGTTTCCATTCTCCTTTCAATGTTCTTAGGTAGCTGTTGAGCTTCTTTTTCAGGATTTGCCAGAGATGCTCAATAGGGCTAAGGTTTGAAAATTGCACTGGCCAGTCTAGAAGCTTGATTTCATGGGAGTCAGACCATTTATGAAGGAGTGTTTGAAGTCATTATCCTGTTCAAATATAATGTTCTCCTTGGGAATTCCAGAGGTTTTCATGCTTGAAAGCAGATTATTCTCCAAAATGGAGACATACTGCTCAGCATTCATTTTACCCTCCACTTCTGCTAGAATTCCAATACTATTCCAATCCATACATCCCCAAACCATCAAAGAACTTCCTTCAAATTTAACTGTTCCTTGAATCTCTCTGTCCTGCAAAAGTCTCCTGCCACTTTCCATCCATACTTTCTCTCATCTGACCAAATAACTCTATTCCAGTCTTTCACAGTCCTGTTTTGATACTTCAAAGTAAAGGCTAGCCTCTGCTCTCTATGTTTAACAGATAAGAAAGGCTTTTTCTTCTTGAGCACAGCCTTTAGGAAAGCAGACTTCAGCACATTGCAAATAGTTTAAGAACAGACAGGAGAGAAAAGGGCAGAATTGATAAGATGTGCAGCTTGAACAGCATTTTCAGCCTTTCCAGTAGTAATGGTAGAGACAATCCTCCTATCAGTGGAAGAATGCTTGAAAGAACATTCTAATTTGGTGTTTTCTTTCTTTGGAAGGCATTTTCAGATAGCTCTGCCCACATTGAACTTCTCCAGATTAATTTGAGAGGAAATTCAATGGATGAAGAGGTCAGATTCAGACAGAGAGAGGATATTGGCTTTTATAGAGGCAGAAATGGGTTTCATAATGATGTTGGATTAGCTGAGTGGGATACATTTCATATGTATATCTCATGATTATGTAATTTACATGAGTATTCAGGCTCCATGGATAGCATCTATTAGAACCTGTCAATTCTTATGTCATTTACTAAATAATGAATCATAACATGATGCTCAAATAAGTGTCCCAATGACATGTCATTTTAAAATGGCCATATCTCAATGGCATAACAACTAAATCACATAATACAAGTGGAGTTAGAATTATCAGAGTAAGTACCATCTTTCATTCTGCAAGTGGTTGGCTTCATTTATTGGCAATCTCTTGCAATTAATCAATCTCTTTAAAATGCACTAACATTGCAACACTTTTTTAAGCCACTGTAACACAGCACACTCCCTTAATTGCCCTCATGTGGTAGAAGAAAACTATGATTAACAATTAGGGGCAGTAATGGAACAAGTGTTAAATTTATGCAGGGAGGGGGCAAGTACAACTCCAGAGTAACTCTGAAGGGGTGGAGTTGCAAAGGTGTGAATAAGGCTTGGCTTTACTGTATGTGGTGTGCCCTTATTCAAGTCCAGTGGTCTTGAATTTACAGAGGAAGAGAGAGGAGAGAGAGATTGAAAATCAAAGGTCAGGGATCAGAGTTAAGTCTTCAAGACTTGATAGGATTTGGAGGGAAGTTAAATTGGTATTCAAGCTGAGGTATGTACAGAGTGGAGGTATAGTATATATAGTGGCTCAAAAAAGTATTCCAATGCTCTCTACCCCTGCCAAGATGCCAATACCATCCCACCCCATACATTTCAAAACCATCAAGGAATCTCCTCCAAACTGTACTATTCCCTATATCTGTTATGACTACCTTGGGTGGAGATAGGTGTAGCCCCTAAAAAGGGTCTAGAGTAACAAGAATGAAGAAGAGGGGGGCAAGCCACTCTACAAGGATGAGATTTCAAGGGTTCTGAGAAAACAAGGCTTTCTGCTTGTTCTATTTCAATGATTAAACATAAAAGAGAAGCCTTCTCAAAGAGCTATTATCTCTGGGTAAACAAGAGGTTCCCTTAGAACAGCATAGCGTTGAGAGTGCTACAAAGTCTCAAAGAGCAAGAGGATTTCCAGCAGGGGACTACGAGTGGAGCAAAGACCTGAGTGTATTGAGGTACATGAAGGGGGGGTCTGGCTTGGAGATACAAGTACAAGAAAGTATGGTTTATATAGACTAGGGAGGAATCGCTGACAAAGCAAATGGAATTGCATAGAATGTGATAGAAGTCAAACAATGAGTTAGAGTATTGTAGTCAGCGATGAAAAGGAAGGAATGTTCAGATTGGAACTTATACCCATGCATATGTAAGTGAGGAGGAAGAAAAGGGCCAATCATAACATTACCCCCTTAGTAAATCTGAGACAATGATAAAGGATTCAAATATCAAGGTAATGCCCACCTTCAGGGGATCTGGTCATGTTGGCCATCCCTTCTGCAGTGTATTTCTGATTTTCATCAGATGGCAAATGGCGATGTAGGAAATGGGAGTTTCCTACAATGATATCCGGAGTTTTCCCACGGTTCAATAGCCCCTATCCAGTGCTCCTACCAAACCCGAGATCATTCTGCTGCCATTCATCTCAACCTGATGTAGGAAACTGGAGTTCTCTACAGTAACATCCAGAGTTTTCCCACAGTCCAATAGCCCCTATCCTGTGCTCCAGGCAAACCTGAGACCATTCTGCTGCCATTCGTCCCAACCCAAGTCAAGCTAGTTGAAGTCTGAAGGTCAGTTTTCAATCTGATAGTTTGAATCTGAGTTCCCATACACCGGACCTGGTGTTCCCATGCCTCGGAACCTGTTCCTGCACTTTGGGTTTGATCAGGTTTTCGTTCTTTTTATGTTTCCATTACTGTACTTCATTTGGGTATGCCCGGATTAGACTGTTGTACCTAGGACTTTGTTTCTAGACAGTGTGCAAGTTACCACTACCATTCCTAAGCCTTTAAGTCTGGTTTCCTAAGCCTTTTCCTACTTTTCCCTTCAAGTTTCCCTCAAGTCCAGCAAGTATAGTTGGTTTCCTAGCCCTACCAAATGGGGGGAAGCCAGACTCAAGTTTTCCAGTGTCCTGTGGACATCTAGTGAGCCTTTCCTATAGTTCTTTTCCCTTTCTTTGCAATTCCCTTGAGTCAAGATACACACTCACACCCCTATTTCTTTCATTGAACTTCATTCTGAGTCCTTTAGCTATTTTACAACTGGAGCCCACTGTGAGGGGATTCAAGAGAGCACCCAAGGACTTCCCTAGACTCAGTTCCCAGTGAGCAGCACTTGAAAACTTTCATTCCGACTTCTGTTTTCAAGAACTTTGTCTGCACTGACATTTCTGATCACAAGTTTTTAGAGTTTTAGGCCACCTGGAGACATCCCGACAGTGCCACAGACCAATTAGAGCCTGTTCTGAAGTATTTTCCCTTCATTCCTAGTAACTGCCACCTTAACCTGACAGATCTGATCAGCAAGTGCACAATTAGACCTGGAATGACCGCGCTTGCACAGCCACATCTCCAGATCCAGACCCGGACACTATCCAACCCTAATCTAACATCATTCACAGCCCTTGTTGACCAGCAACTACTGATTCCACCATCAAACTCAGTATAGTCCTAGCATAATCTATGGCATCCCTGCTATTCTGAGGATCCCCTGATGCCCCTTACTTCAGTGGCAAGGTAATCACTGAACTCCCACGATTTCTGGATGATATTGAGTGCCTCGAAGTCAATGCCAACCTCTCGGGAAGTCAAAAGATCAAGGCTACTCCTGTAGCATCAAAATCTGGCCTGCTCCTACCATATCCTGTGAAGTCCTGTCAGAATCCGAACCAACCATGTCCATTCCTGAGCCAGTTATGCCAAACCCAAGACCTCTGACATTAATTCCAGCCAACCCGGCCCCAGTTCCAGCCAATCTGAGCCCTGTCTTGTCAATTCTGACTGCAGTCCAGCCGGAGTTCACACCATTTGCAGATCCAGACCCGGTTTCGCATTTTGAACCTGAGACAGAGATATTGGTAAATGCTGTGGACCCAGAGCCACTAGACATATCTGAAGTACCTCCAAATCATCCTTCCATTGCTGACCTGCCAGTTTCAGTAGATTCCAAGTCATTTCCTGCAGAACTGCCAGTTCCTGTGCTCTGGACCCAGTTTCCTGCGCATCAGACCCGGTCTCCTGTGATTCAAACCCTTCATCCTGCCTACCCTGCAGACCCAGAGCCACCAGATATATCCGAAGTACCCTTAAATCACGTTGCCATCACTGACCCACAGGTTTCTATAGAATCCAAGTCATTTCCTGCAGAACTGCCAGTTCCCGCACTTCCTACCCAATTTCCCGCACTCCGGACCCAATTTCCTATGCTTCGAAACCTCCATCCTCTTTTCTTCCTGTTCCTTGTTGCCTTCCTTTTGCACCATCCCACAATTGAAAGCCTGATCCATAGCATCATACTTCTTTTTATCTACAAGATATTTGTTTCCACATCCACAACCCGGTTTCCCATGCTCCGGACCCGGTTCTGTGTGCCCAAGATATTCCATCCTTCCTGCCAACCAATCCTACAATTCTTAGTCCGGATTTCAGAGAACCTATTCCAGTGGTTTTGCTTAGTTTTTTGCACTCAGTCCCCCTTTTCCTCACTTCATACCATAGTTTCCGCACTCCAGACCCGGACCTACCCACCTTCAACCCATGTTTCCTGAGTACAGATCCTCCTGAGGACAGTCAGTTTAATTTGTTCCCCCCAGGATCCCACCTTCAAGACCTTTCCAAAGCCTTGCAAGTGGCTATTTTCGCATTTTCGCATTCAAGAGACTGTCCGACACTTCAGACCATTGTTCACATGATCCGGACCCGGTTTCCCACGCATCGGACCCAGTTTCAGCTCCCGACATTTTTTGTTTTCATATTCAAAGTTGTAGTCCTAAGTACCGCTAAGTTCTCCCTATGTCTATTCCACCATTGCATTTTCCTTCCCATTATTCAGACATCCATTTCCACCCCACACATAGCTTTTTCCTGCGATCCGGACCCAGTCAACCCGACACCCGACTCCGCTTCCCACGCTCCGGACACTTCTTTTTCTTCTCGGTAATATGGTTTCAAGGTTGATATATTGGTTTCCTAGTGTTCAGGGCATAGTAGAAGGAGTAGAGGATGAAAGACCAGACAAAGAAAATCTTCCAAGACCAGGACCTTCAAATACCCGACACTGTAGAATTGCTGAAGAAGCCTGGGTACCATCAGTAGGAATAGAAGTTGACAAGCCAGATGATGAAGAGCTCTTTTTCAAATACACTGACATCCAACTCCCTGATTCTGACACCAAAGAAAACAATACTGCTCATTACAATAGGTTTCCCCTCCTCTGTTTTACCCTGGGTTTTGACTGGAGACCTCTGTTTCACCCTAGTATTCATCCAGAGACATACTTACACATCCTCACTCAGAAAAGACAGTCACAATATAATTGCAGTTCCTTTATTTCAACAGAAAAACCAAAGCCGAGTAGATAGTTCTCAAACCCGACCATTTGACCGCTTTCCTGCGCCCCGGGTTACCTTACCAAACACTGGACCCAATTTTCCTGTGATCTGGATTTTCATTTTTAACATTGGAAACACAGTTCCTTCATACCAGATACATACATTTTTACTTTCTTTTGCATGCCAAGGTACCATGCCTTCATTTTGTTACAGGATCAAGAAGAAGAAGAGGAGAAAGACAGTCAGGAGTTATCCAGAGGCTGGATCCCAAGAAGTTGTGGTTCCCTTCATTTTCAGTTTTCCTGGGTCAAGTTTAAAGCTAAGTCCCCTGCAGGGAGCCATTTCCAATTGTTTCCTTCATTTCCTATTCAATTAGCATACACTTACCTTTCCTTTCCCTGAGTTTCGACCTTAGACTTCAATCAGTTTCTTGGACACAAGACATGGACAGCATGGATGTGATCAGGTTCACTCTAAGCAAGAGAGGAGATGCTCAGAGAGGGAATTACTGCCCCCATTACTCCAGGATCACTCAGATTCACTGTTATCTGCCCCTACAGGACTCAGACACCTGCATACCATCTATTTCCACTGCATTTCGGCCTTTGAGATCATTCCGACCTTTGTGCCAAAGCCTGAGTTGACATGTTGTGCATCAGGGAGGGTGCACAGCCACAACCCTGACCTGGAACCTGAGCCTGTTAACACACTCATTTTATGCCCTGGCCCACACAGTTCATTCCACATCAACTCTTTTCCTTCCAGACCTGAGTCTTATCCATTACCCATTCTGGCCATGCAATGCTGATGAGGACATCAGATCTAAGTCCCCTGCAGATGTAGGAAACTGGAGTTCCCTACAGTGATATCCGGAGTTTTCCCACGGTCCGATACCCCCTATCCAGCGCTCCTACCAAACCTGAGATCATTCCACTGCCATTTGTCCCAACCTGAGTCAAGCCAGTTGAAGTTCTAAGGTTAGTTTTAAACCCGATGTCCAGACCCAAGTTCCCACATGCTGGGTTCGGTTGGGTTTTTGCCTTTCTTGTGTTTCTTTTACTGTACATTGTTCAGGTATGCCCAGATTAGACTTTTGTACCTAGGAATTAGTTCCTAGACAGTGTGCAAGTAACCACCACCTTTCCTAAGCCTCTAAATCCAGTTTCCTAAGCCTTTTCCTACATTTCCCTTCAAGTTTTCCTCAAGTCCTGCAACTATAGTTGGGTTTCTAGCCCTACTGAATGGGGGAAAGCCAGACTTGAGTTTTCCAGTGTCCTGTGGATGATTAGTGAGCCATTCCTACAGTCCTCTTCTTTTTTCTTTCCTCTCTTTGCAATTCCCTTGGGTCAAGATATACACTCGCATCCCTATTTCTTGCAGAGGACTACACTCTGGAGTCCTTTTGCTGTTTTACACTGCTTGCACCTGACACTAACCACTCAGGAAACCCACTCCAGGCTTCCTAGCATCTTTACACTAGTATGTGTCCAGTAGTAAGAATTCACTGGATTGAAAGTACCCAGTCAAGGATGAGGACCGAGCATGAGGAAGACAATGAGGACAAGGAGGACGATGATAGAACTCATCGAACATCCCACAGAAGTCAGACAGGGAATCTGATGAGTCAAAAAAAGTGTTTATAATTTGAAGGGTACCAATTTTATAGTCAGGGCATTTCCCTTGTCTTTTGACTGACAGCTAGTCTAGCCATGACATATAGCACCCATAAGTAAAGATAGTGTCCATCATTCCATTATCAGCAGGAATAGATCAACAACAATAAAAAAGAAAATATAACCACCGCCACACTGCATCTGGTTATACAAACAGATGGAGAATAGTAAGTACTTCAAAGAAAAGAGAGAAAACCAGACACAGATTGTACCAGATAGATACAATAGAGGGTGGACTGGAACCAGATGGATGACAGATGGGACATGGATGGTACACAGCTTGAATGCATGCTTGAAAGAGACTGTAGATGTTATGGCCAACCTGGGGATGGGTGGGCATAGAACTGTAAGGACTGCGGTCTTAACTGTGGGCAAGATGGTGACAGAGCTTGACAATTGCAAGATGTCTACAAGGAGCCTACCTACTAGCGAGGTTTGGCGACTAGGGTTGCTACCGAGCTAACGATAGCCAAGGACTTCCGAGTTAACAGTGGACTAGGGAGTCTGCCTACGATTGAGGACAGACAACAAGGACTACCGAGTTAACGGTGGTAACTCCTGCGTAAGCGGTCATGACAAAGAGACCTCGGGACGAGGCCGACGACAGAGACTTCCCGATCAAGGGTTGTCGACAAAGAGCAAGAAGGTAACAAGGCTATCCTTGGGCCTTTATTGCAGAGTGGGAACAATGATGTATTCCAGCAATGACAAGGAGGACAAGGTAGAAAATGGTGGTAAACAGTAAGACTAGACTAAGAAGCATAGATGTGACGAAGTCAGTTTATATACATAAAGGACCTTAGGGCAGACATGGAATGTGAAAGAACACTAAGGAAGGAATCGCTGACTGAGCAAGTGAGATAAGAGCATGTGAAGTGCAATAGGAGTGGGTGATGAGTCAAGGTAACATAGTCAGCGATGAAAAGAAATGAACATCCAAGTTGGGACTTATACCCATGTGTATGTAAGCGATAAGTCAAAGGAAAAGTGTAGTCCGGGATAAATCGTACCATTATCCCCTTAGTAGATTTGAAGTCACCGGCTTCAAAAATCTTTATAATCCCTGTAGGGTTCTCCAGTCATGTTTGACATGGCAGCATCATTGAACTCGAAGTCTGCATAGTCCTCCCTTTCATCAATAGGCAGGGGCTCCTGGAAGGATGCCGATAAGGGTGTGGCATGTCGTCTGGTAGAGAAATGAACAGTTTGTCGGGCCTGCTGGGTCGTAGGACTCTGCAGTGGAGTTCCTTGGGATGACGACGATGAGGACGAGTGGCAGGAGGATCTATGGGACGAGGGTGAGGTAGAGGGAGAGGGCCTAGGCATAGGGTGTCGAAGAGGGCATTTCCGCTGGTTATGTCCAGGGGTGAATTTGAGACAGGTGGGACAGAGATATTCAGGGCATTGGTCCCAAAAGTGCCCGAGATGGTCGCACTGAAAGCACACTTGGGGATAGCAGGGGTTGTCATTGGAAAGGATGACCTGCCCAAGGTTCTCGTGATGGCGAAGTTCAGTTTGGTCTATGAAAGTGAGGGTTTCCCCATCGGGGGGGGACAAAGATGCGGACAAGGTAGATGGAGTATGTGGTGGAGCAATGACCATGGCTGGGGTAGGAGCAAAGGGAGGGATAGGAACAGGCAGTGGTTCCAAATGCTGGGCGTTGGTCTCGGCGAGGTAGCAATCTAGGTCTTTGAGGAACTCTCCGAGTTCCAGCTGGTGAGCAAGGATATCCAGCTTGAGGTTGGCTTTGCCAAGAATGGCAACAGCGGTGGGGTGGTTCAGGAAATTAAGACAGCCGATCTGCCATAAGAGGCGTATGAGGCAGTAAAGGGCAGAGCCCATATCAAGGTGGGCACTAATGGGGATGGCCATGTGCCTATCGTAGACACGATCATGGTAAGCTGCGATGTATGGGAAGAGGATAGTTTGGGGGTGAAGACGATGGGCATGGATAGGGAGGTCCACAGCAGCAACAGGACGAACGACGGGCGGTCTAGGGATCTCTACAAGGGGAGCATGGAATGGGGAATCCAGAGGGAGGCTATTCCAACCAGCATTAGCGAGAGTAGGAGACAGAGGACAATTCTTATCAGTGACAGTCTCAATGAGGGTGGAGACCTCGGAGAAGGTATCTTCTATGGTGGACTCAGTAGATAGGGAGTCAATGATGGAGGTGGAGGAGTCTTCGACGTCATCAGCAACAAAGGCGACATTGCAGAGAGGGGAGGTTGTCATGTTTGCGAGTGGGCGAAGGCAAGGGAGCTGGGGGAAAAGCGGAGGGATGACGGTTCTTATAATCCATCAGGGCAGCCTTAGAATTCTTCAGGTTCTGCTCGGGTTCCCAAGAATCTTCTTCAGCAGTGTAGCCCTTCCATCGAATCAGGAAGGAACAGTTGGATGGGGTTCTGCAATGACGTAAGATCTTGTCGATCTCGTACTCTTCCTTGCCTTCTACAAGGTCCGGGGGTGGTCATGTGAAATTAGGGCCGTATATGTCATTTTCGCAATACAATGATAAGAGAGAAGCATGAAAGACTGGATGGATCTTCCAGGTGGATGGGAGTTTTAGACGATAGGTGATGGGGGACAGGACTTTGATGATGGAGAAGGGTCCTTCTCGTTTGGAGGCAAACTTCGGGTTGACAATGTTCCGCTTTAAGTTGCAGGCTTCTAGCCAGACTTTGTCTTCTCTGATGAAAGGCTGGAACTTGGACTGGGTATGCTGGGCCATAGTCTGGCGAGTGAGTTCGTGGGCAGTGAGGGCTTCATCGCCGGAGGCAGTGAGGGATTTAAGGTGGTCTTTGACCGTGGGGACCTTGGTATTGGAGACAATAGATGGTAGGGCACGGAGTTCATAGTCCATCATGAGGTAAAACGGAGACTTTCCCATTATGGAATGAGGATGGTGATTGTGCACGAACTCGGCATGTGTAAGAAGTTCGTGCCAAGAGGACGGGTTATTCCTGCAAAAGATCTGAAGATAGGTCTCGATCTCCTGGTTGACTTGTTCGATTTCCCCATCAGTTTGGGGGTGGTACATGGTGGACAAGGCAAGGTCATAGTTCAAGAGCTTTCCAAGCTCTCTAGCAAAGGTAGAGGTGAATTGTGGGCCTCTGTCAGAGATGATCTTTTTGTAAAGACTGAAACAGCAGTAGACTTTGTGGAAGAAGAGGGTTGCGATGCCCTCAGCGGTGGTGGTTTTCATAGTGGGGCATAGAATTACCCCCTTAGTAAGCCCATGGTTGACCATGACCAATAGGGAATCAAAGCCCATGGGAGACATGGGGAGATCGGTGATCAGATCGCAAGAGATCTGCTAGAAAGGATGGGTACTCACGGAGCGAATGGGGGTGAGTGGGGGTACAGTGGGGTGTGTGTTGGCTTTGTTAGCCTGACACATGGCACAACCTTCGATGTACTTGCATACATAGTGAGCAAGACCGGGCCACCAGAACTCAGAGGAGACCAATTGACAGGTCTTGAGATATCTGGGGTGACCAGTGGATTCATGATCATGACAGTGAAGTAGCACTTTCTGCCGAAGGTCTTTGGTGGGGACATAGATGCGGTCTTTGTAAAGGAGCACGCCATCATGGTGTTGCCAGTCAGAGAGACAGGCACAGAGGTTCGAGGGGATGTCGTTTGCGATGGATTGGAGGGTTTTGAGGACTAGGGGATCCAACTCAGAGGCATCCTCAATGAGGGTTCGGAGAGAACCATCAATGAGTTGGACAAACATCGATGGTGGGAGGAGTGTAGTGGACTCGTTGTTGGGGTCAGAGGTGGGGTAAAGGTTGGGATGTCATGACAAGGCATCAGGAGCAGCAAGAAGTTTCCCGGAGACATGGCAGAGTTTGAGATCGTAATCTTCAAGGTCAAGGAGCCATCGTGCTTGACGGCGATTCAAGTTCTGAGCCATATGGAAGTATGTCAGGTTCTTGTGGTCAGTAAAGACCTGGACAGGAAAGGATGCACCGCAGAGGTATTGACACCAATTCTTAAAAGCATGGAGGATTGCGAGGAGCTCACAATCATAGATGTCATAGTTCCTTTCGGCAGGGGAGAACGAGAAGGATCGGTAGGAGCAGGGGTGCCAATCACCATTGTCATCGGTCTGGAGGAGGACTGCACTGGTAGCATACTTGGATGGATCGGTGGTGATAGTGAAAGGATGAGTGGGATCTGGGAGCTGAAGGACGGGCTTGGACAGGAATAAGTCCTTCAGATGGCAAAAGGCCATGTCACACTCTGGGGTCCAGTTCCAGATGAGGTTCTTCTTAGTAAGATCAAGAAGAGGGCGAGCAACGGAGGAGTAGTTGGGGATGAACTGACGGTAGAAATTGGCAAATCCCAAGAAGGATTGTACCTCCTTAGGTGTGACGGGGGCAGGCCAGGATGCAATCCCATCGAGTTTGATGGGATTCATGGTGATCTGACCAGGTTTAACAATGAGGCCGAGGTATTCAACCTTGGTGGCAGCGAAGGTGCATTTCTCCAATTTCAAGTGAAGATCCAATTCCTTCATGTGTTCCAGGACATGGCAGGTACGTTCGGTGTGGGGGGCTTTGTCGGGAAAAGCAATCAATAGGT
>JBBPTO010001941.1:0-12897 GCA_038094155.1 Pulveroboletus cf. aberrans
GATGTGGGGAGTCGTGGTGTCAACATTTCTGCCGTCGCCTTCAAATATTGGAACATCAATGGACACAATACCGCTTTCGGATTCCTTCAAGTTTCGGCAATGGAAAAGATGGCAAGACGTCGGCTGGTACACACGACAGGATAAGTGGTGGAGAAAAGGCACATTTCGGACTGGCGGAATAAATTTTGATGACTTTCATGTATTGAGCTAAAATTATCCTTGACTCAGCCGAGAGCGTTCGCAATATGCATGCTTCCCGACAATTTCTCCTAGGAATCAGGGTCACAGGGCGATATATATTGGGAAGGCGGAAGAGCGCAAGGCCGTTTCCGTAAGGTCAGATAGTGGTGGGTAGAGAGGGGATGAGACCGCGGCAAGAACTCGAGGACCTTCGGCAATCATGAAACGACTGAGGGGGATATACGTTGTTAATACTCACAAAACGGCCAGTGATTGAGGGCCATTGAACCCACCTACGGGACAGATAATGTTTAGGTTACCCCCAAGTTGGGTTTGGGCGGTGATGAGTGGGTTTTCTTTCTGGTGGAGAACTTAATGGTGTGTTCGACCCCGGGCCGGGCCGAAAGGTAACATTGACATGGTTTACGAGCCATCAAGCAAGCTGCAACGCGGTCGATCCAAGCTCCAGAAAAGCGCTGTGATTTGAACAAGGCCCAGTGGGGGGGATTTGAATTGAATTGATTGACTCAGTGGCCTAAAGCCTCGGAATCGACTCTAGGATTCGCAGACACATCACAATTGCAATGTTCCTGGGACCCGGATTGGCCCAATGATTCCAAGTTCCTTCTTCGACTGGGTGCACTGATGGATCTGCGGCTCGAGAGTGGGGTTATGTAATTGCATGGGTATACTATTATCCCGTGGTGTCGGAGTGGGCCACTGGCTCGGAGTGAGTGTTGGTCCAGTACTTGGTCCACCGACTGATGAGAGCCATGGACTCATTTCAATGTTCCTCAGGGAAATCAGATTGTCTGGTTCCTGGTTGATGCTAGCATCCAACGATGCGCGAGCTGTCATGGTGAAGAGCGACAATTTCAGGGCCTTGAACTCCCCTGAAGTTTCGAAGGGGTGTTCTGTGTTGCAGGGAACACGCTCACTGTTATATGATGGATCTTGCTAGCATCGCCGTTTCAAAGGTGCCGGTGAACGTGTTCAGCCATGGTGGGTGAAACGTATGTAGGTTTGCTAGCCCACCGGCACGGCCTCAATTTGAGAACACTTACGTACAGGCAATGCTTGATTCGCCTAAACTGCTCTAGAGGTTTCATATATTCGGTTCTTACACGATACGATGGATGGCACCATCCACCTAGAGAGAAGTCACCCCTGGCTCTCGTCCCCATAAGCATTGCTCTTATGCTTGGGGGTAAACGTCCATGTTTCCGGCGGACGGCCAAGGAACAGTTCTGAGATCCTGACCCAGTCTTGGCTGTTTGGACTGGCGAGAAGTGTTTCTGTTTGACAACCCCTCGGTCGTCAGAAATTACAATCGGCATTCATCGCAACGAGACGTACCTAGTTCATCCCGACCTTGAAAAGCTGGCGCACGCTCGTTTATACGCCCCGGAAGCCGCTCAAGTAAGCCAATGGGAATGTAGCGATGCTGAAAGGATAGTGCTTCACAAAGGTATCGACGTGTCTTGTTCACGCCCACCGTGTCCGTCCCGAAATGGGTCAACCCATATTCAGCGTACTGTAACCGGGTTAGAAAGAAAGCGCGCTGTGGGGAGGAAGAGGAAAAACGGAGTGCGACATGCCTTGCGAACGAGTTCTAGTCGCTCCCGCGAGCTGATGTCCCACTCCCGTCGCTCTTTGATTTCACTGAATATCCATGGTTTAATGAGGGCCCCGCGTCCGATCATGACCCCGTCTACGCCTGTGGCGTCGACTTTTTCCCAGTAGTCTTGGGAAGAGAAACAGTCTCCGCCACCAAAAATAGGGACGGGTGTTACTGAAGGGGACAGAGAATGGCGTTGGTGACGCAATTAGGGACCAGGGGAAGGAACTCACATCCTTCATCTGATTCGCGCGCCCGAACTGCATCGACGCACTCTTTAATGTAGTCCCAATCCGCCAATTTCGTATAGCGTTGTTGTCGTGTACGTCCATGCAGCTGGTTGTCCATGAACTATTAGTAGTGAAGGAGGAGAGACCTAGTGATACTTGCTGTGATGCAACCGACACCCCATTCGGAAGTCAACCGAGGCATAAGCTTGTGCGCAGTGTTGCGTCCTTCTTTGACGCCCGTGCGGAGTTTAACCGTCACCGGAATCTCTCCGAGTGCTTTATTCATGCCGACGATGATTCTGCCCAGTTTTGCGGGTGTATCAAGAACTAACAGCGCATATATGGGTGTCCCGGAGAGGTAGCAATCAAGACTTACGCGCAGAACCGCTACCGGTTTTAAACACGAGATCGATGGGGCAGCCACAATTGATGTCCACAAAGTCGATTCCATTGGGGAATTCCCGGCCAAGGACCTCTGCGGTGGGTACCATCGTCGAGGGTTTATTGCCGGCGAGTTGTACACCAAAGATGGTTTCAGAGGGGTGACGACGGACTAGGGACCATTCTTCGCGAGAGGAGGTGAGAAAAGAGGTAGCGAGTCCCACTAGGTGGAGGCAAGTAAGCAAGGAGGGGGAAGAGGAGACATTGGATGCCTACTCTCGCCACATGTTATGTCTGCACCAAGGTCGACACATAGTCGACGGAATGGCTAGAAATAATTTCAGAAAGTGGGATTAAACGAAAGGTTCCACGCACCAAGTTCCCAACGGTAGTGAGGGGAGCGAGATCTACAAGGTTGAGAAAACATCTTGCTGGAAATTAATATCTCACAAGTTTTTCCCGCCCAATGCAACCTCTTCTTTTCACAGGCGCGCATAGGTACGTCGGGAGCGTCATGATCATCAGTCTGCAGGGAGACATGTTGTTGTTCGTGCTCTGGAGTGTCTGTGTCTGGTTGATGGACAGCTTGAAGCTCTTTGAGGTACGCGTCTGCGATGGGTCTCGGATACTGTTTCGTAGTTGGGCGGGGTGAAGCGCGAGTGACGAGCGACTTGCCTTGTTCTGGCGCAGCAATTTCAGATTTTCTGGGCTCACCTGGTTGAGCTCTGCGTTGGTGAGAGCGATCCTGGATTTTTTTTGTTGATCGGTGACAAGAGTGACGGTGCCGTTGTCGTCGATGCGTGCATGGGCACCAAGGAAACGACATTTGAGGCCGAGACGACATTCGCCCGCTTCTTCGAAATTTGGACAAGTGGTGTTGAAGTCGAGCGACTGGGCGGCTGGCGATCTGCCATCGGGGCCTGTGGCGACAAAAGGCGGGGAGGTAGTGATGGAGTCTGGTGATGGGAGCTTGATGTCGGTCGGTTTTGCGTCGAGATAGGCGGCGATGTCGTGGGTGAACCTACACTCGGAGCCGTGGTCGCATATGGTCCCGTTTGCGACGCGCCAGCAGAGCTCGAGCTGGTCGCGTACTTTTGGGAAGCGTCTGCCCTTGTTGGCGCCTCTCTTTCTACGCTGGTCGTTGAGCATTGCCAGGGTGGCTGTATGGACACGTTTGCAGCGCTCGAGCCCACGAAGCTATCGACGTCGTCCTCGCGGATCGGGAAACTCCCCATCGATCTCCATGTCCTCGTGCTCGTCCACCTCCCGATCCCGGACATTGCAACCTACGCCAGAGCGAGCAGGGCGACGGCCAGGATCGCGAGGGACGACGCTCTTTGGGAGCACCGATGGACCGACCTCGTCCCGCAGCGCCTCGGACTTGCCACCGTCCTCGACGATCTCGACGCCAGGGCCAAGCGCGAGTCCGCACACCGCCCGGCCACCCTCCCCGTCGACGACGACGACTTTGGCGACTTTGCCTCCGCGCCTCCCCGCACACTCGTGGATCTCTCCCTACCCCCGACGTTCCGCACAAAGTACATACGCGCACACACTTTGCTGCGCCCCCTCTTGCCCGCACCGAACGCGCCTCCCCATGCCATCCTCGCATCCGTCAATTCCCGCCTGTCCTCGGACTCTGCCCTCACACAAGCCCGCGTCCTCCACCTCCTCGCCCGCTTCCTGTCCCCTGCCATCAAACCCGTATCCAATTGGGATCTCCGTCTCGTGTCCCTCAAGGCCGCACTGGACAAATTCGACGCTAGTCTCCTGACAGCCTTCGATGCCGCAGACACGGGCGGCGACGAGGCACGCATGAAGGAGGTGGCTTCCGCAAGCTGGCAAGTGTCTATCTGTACGAACGCATTCAGACGGCGGACCACCAAGTTCGCCGCCCCTGCAGCTGACTGGGAGATGGCCAGGCTCTGGGCAGAGAAGAGGGAGATCTTTTACGAACAAGCAAACTGGGATTCCTCCACCAATTTCACGTGGGTCTGTCCTCCCTCTGTCGGTCTTGCCGTTGATTGGTACCTAGGGAGGATGCCCGTCTCGATTTCACCGCCATGGATGCGTTCATGGCTCACGTTCTCGCAGCCATCGAGCACGACGGCGCGAGGGCTTTCAGAGTCTTTCCCCTCGAGTCAGGCGTGTTGCTCGCGTTCGCCGACAGACTTGCCAGCGAGGTCGTAAGTAGGCAGTCATCGCTCGCTATCTCAGAATGCTCATCTCCTCGTGCTTGCGTGCCGTCTGGTGGTCTCACAGATATCCGAATATGTTTCCTCCTTGCTCGCACGCGCGCGTACAGTCAGCATACCACTTTTCCTCTCAGCAACCGCAGCGTGCTTTAGAGAGGCGTCCAGAGTCGTCGACAGCATCCTTACGATCTCAGGAAACAGCAGAGAACTCGGTGCGATAAAGATAGAGCAAGCCGAGGACGTCATGTGCGCATCCAAATGATCATCGCAGACCCGCTCTCATGTCAAGCACAGTTACAGAATGTTCGAACCAAACATGGACGACTATCTCGATGACGAGCTGGACGAACTGAAACGTGCCATCGCAGGAATCTGCAAAGACTGGGAGCGCACCGTCTCGAAAACGACATCTTCAATCGTATGCGTCGCCTCTAGCCCTGCGCTGCGCATCGCTCACGGCTCCCCTGTCATAGGTCACGTCCAATGAGCATGCACCTTCCGAATTACAGTCCCAGATCCAAAGCGGTCAATCGCAGACGCGCTTCCTCAGCTCGCAGAATCCCGCACTGATGAAGCGTAACGTGTTGGCGTCATTTACTGACATCCTCTTGTTGCCTGTGACGATCGTCCCGCGCGCCGTCGGTGCTGGCGTCGGCGCAGTGGGTGCCATCGGTACGGGCGTCGGCGCTGCAATCGGGACTGGCGTCGGTGCTGTGGGAACGGGTGTCGTGCAGGGGATCGCCATGCTCAATCCTCAGAGATGGATGGGGAATGGTGGCGCCTCAGGGGGGAATATAGGCCCCGGCGCGGATGCAGACTCGGCCCCGGGTGGTGGATACGAGAGTTTCGGCAAGGACGGTGCATTGTTCGAGGTTGGCGAGGATGAAGACGAGCTCGACGACACGGACACAGAGAAGGGATGGGTAGAGAAGAAGAGCCAGGAAGGTGCCGTGGACCCAGGCATGGGAGACGAAGCCGGGTGGGGTGAATATGCAGATAGTCGGCTGAGCGAGAACGGAGAGCCCAGCACCACCTCCAAGCGGATCAGTGCGACGTCGGACGCAGTAAGCGCGACGACTGCGACGCCGTCACTCGCACCGTCGACGTCCGCAAAGGACTCGTCGAGTTCTCGAAAGATCTCTGCGCCGTCGATACGCTCACAGGTATCTGTCCGCACCTCCGTCGAGGCGCTGGACCTTCTCCTCTCTCTCGACGTCTCACTTCAGCTTATTCACGCCGCTCGAGATGCGATGAAGCGCCTTGAGACATTCTCTGGGTATCCCGGCAAGACTGGCGCGCGCGTCCGTGACACCCTGGACGAAGCCTTTTGCGAAATGCTAGGGGCATTGTGTTCGAAACACGTTGCATGGGGATTTGCAATGTAAGTTTTAGAGTTCACGTTCAATTTGTCGTGTCGACTCGATCTACATCGCTTTGACAGCGCGACAGAGCGCATGTCAACGTACAAGCCAGCCGAGCACGAAGGAACTACGAGCGTCGCACCGCTTTTACAGTTCTTCGAGCTCGTCCACGTCGGAGATACAATTCAAAGCATGGTGCAAGTGTTTTTCGACAAGGAAATGGTGTGTTTGTTCGCGCTCTCATCGGTCGTACCGTGAATGCAGATTCACGACGTGGGTGTCGTCTAGGCTCCACATATCGACAAGACGGATTTTTTGAACGCGGTCGTGAGGGAAAAGAAGCGGTTCGAGAACACGCTCGACGATTGCGTTGCCTCGGGGTTGAACGCGGGGACGCAAGTCCTCATGAACCAGGTTCGTCGAGGAGTGCATGAGCGCTGGCGTGCGATGTTACTCACCCGGACAGGTTGATCACATCATCCGGACCTTCACCCAGCCCAGGGCGTACTATCCGCCCGAAGACGCGCCGCTCGATCTCCGACCGACCCAAGGTTGTCGCGAAGCGATCAGGTGTCTCGAGATGCACTGTAAGCTACTCAAGGGCAGCACGAGCAGGGAGATCCTCGAGGTGTTTTATCAAGAAGTCGGGATACGGTTGTTGGCGTGCGTCGTACCAAAGGGCTGGGACATCTTTATTTCGCTGACGTTGACGCGTGCACGGGGACAGAATATTGCAAAAGCACATCAAGCGCCAGATCATCTCCCTCAGTGGTGGTTTCCAGGTGATCGCGGATCTGAACGCGTATCACGCCTTCATCACGTCTCTCCGGGTGAGTGGTCTCGTTGGTGAATCATGGGTCGTATTCCGTTGACAGTACATGCCAAGGTTCCCAACGTGACCGCGGATTTCGATCACCTCAAGATGCTGGGCCATGTCTTTGTCGTCGAAGACGCGAAAGACCTCGCGCAGATCGTGCGGGATGTCACGCGATACGGAGGGGCTTATCGACCAGAGGTACGGTTTTCATATCCCTCGAACATGACTGATACGGACTGATGCAGGACGTCTACGAGTTCATCCAGCGCCGGTCCGACTGGAAAAAAATTGAAAAGACAGTAGATAAGACGATGTACAATCTTAGTTTCAAGGAGGATTGCGTTATCAGTTGAGGAAGCACACAGGGATGGGCTAGATTAGGTCTCGATGGGTAATCACGGGATGGTTTGAAGTTCAAATCAAACCTTCGAGGCGTGGACACGGCAAAGTAGAGCTGTATAATAACATTATGACGCTACTGAGAGCACCTATCCAAACGTTCGAATCACGTGGTTCTTTGTGGATACCACCCTCCAGTTGTCTCCCAGGCATTCCCCTCCGGAACTTCCCAGTCTCCAGAACATCCCCATTCCCAGTCAACCTCCTGAATGGTCGCCATTTGCGCCGCGATGAATGTCTCGAGAGGACAGAGCCCAGAGGAGGAAGGCGGGCATCCACGGATCCCAGTCAAAGGAACTGGGCCATCGTTGACCACGATACGGATATGGGATGCTCCCGCACCATCGGTTCTTGCAGAAGGAGCCGGACACGATAGCACTAGAGGTTAGCAGAATTTTCAAAAGTGACGTCAACGTTGTCGGAAATAATCTGAATGGGACATACGTTGGAATTGGACGTTGGTCGAAAATGGCGCCAGGTCAGCTGACCTGAAAGATCGGTTGGCAGGGACATGGTCAGCTGGGAGAGGGCCGGACGCGCTGAGCGTCGTCAAGTTTAACGCGGTGAGGACTATCCATCGTGTTGAGTTTGTTGATGAGCCTGGCGAAGAACATGCGACGTACTGTTGAGGACCACGACTTCATGGGTCGCGTCAACATAAAGGCTGTCGTCGAGCGGCCAAATGCGACCGTCAGCGTGCAAAGTCGCATTCGTACTGGAATTGTGCGTCTCGACGGGTGTGTGGGTAAGTCTGGATATCAGCTCTTGAATGTAGCCCACGCCTTGCACACGGGCGACGGGGGAGCCAAAGGCGGAGTCATACCAGAACATCAGGTCCAAGCTACGTGTATCCATCAGGTGTGACAGCACGCTTATCAGAGTGGGCGAGTACTGACGCATAATTGAATCCTTCCCATTCCTCTTCCGTGAACAGCTCGCAGAATTTGGAATATCCGAGTGCGACAGTCTTAAATAGCGATCAAAAAACGCGACGCCGTAAAAGGAAGAAATGAAATGGGGTACCTCATATGCACACATCTGTTGCATCCTATAGACATCCTCGATCTCGAGGCTGAACCCCTTCCCGCTCTCGGTGGGTATCAAATCAGTTTGTAAGCGTTTCTGCGCCTCCTTGAGGTAGATAGCAGTCCATTGCCTGACATAAGTCAAAGAGCGATCGGACTTGTTGTGGGTCCCAGCATTGGGACAAGTGTCGTAGGGAGCGAGAGTATTGTTGAACTGCGGAGCGGGTAAGTCGGACAACCCGTTCCCTCAGAAAACCAAAATGTGAGACTCACGCCGGAAGCCTCGATCATCAACACTTGTTCGTATTTCCCATCGAGGGGCCAGCCAAAGAAGCCCAACGCAAAGTTGACTGCAGAGGCATGCATACGGTCTCTATAAAGGATTATCATGGAAGAGTAGCACTGTCAGTACGTTATCAGCAACATAACCAATAAACTTACTGGGATTCAGTCCTAAACACAGGCAGCTTGCTCTGTGCCGTAAACTCCTACGAATAATTTCAGAAATGTTGAATCCACAAATCCGTGCCCGACAAGGGGGAAACTCACCTCTAACAGGAATCCATACTTTAGCCTCATAGCGACCCCCAAATCATCTATGAACCAGACCATTAGTTCCGACATTAACTAAGGGGACAGACAAGTAATGAGGCTCGAAAGGGGGACATTGGCATAGAAAGTTCCGGAAAGTATTAAAGACAAATTAAGAATACAACTTGCACGATAAAGTACTCACACAGCTGTTGTCTTCCGAAAGGTGTCAAGACTGTAGTTGGGTGCGATTGGAGAACGACCCAACAAAAATCGTGAAATGTACCGTGGAGGAATGGGATTACGCGCCCAACGAGAGTCATAAGTATGAGAAACACAAAACGACAGAGGAAACCACCTTCTTCGCCGAGCTTGTACGTCCTGTTAGTCGTACACCGTTAAAATTCGATTAGAAGCAGGCGAAGACACTGCCACCCACCAGTCATTCAGAAATGTCAATCTTCCTGTCCCGTTCCACTGCTCGGCACTTTCGTGCAATCTTCTCGCCAGAGAGGCTGGCCCTCCGAAATTGGCTACACGATCCAGTCATTAGTCAATCCACATCTATACAGTTACCACCATTTCTCCTACGACTAACGGCGAGAATGAGATTGGTACTTACCCCATGCCGTAGGGTATCGCGCCCCATGTCTATGCAAGATGTGCACGCCTTTGACGTCACACTCTGCAGGAGGCTCAGCACCTTCGTCGATGCCGAACGCAGCGCGCGGGACGCTGTACCAAGGCGACAAGTTGCCCCAAGAGCGGAAGAGGTTGAAAGGACGATCATTGGGTATCGAAAGCTCGGATGAGGAATCCGGGAGCGAGGTATATGCAGGTACAACGAGCTGCGCAGCCCCGGTCTGGAGCGGCTGTTTAGGAGCAGTAGCGATAAGGGCTGGTTCCGCTCCAGTCGGTGTTCCGCCTGGGTATCCAACACTATTGCGTCAAATGTTAGAGGATAGGACGCGCGAACAGAAGAAAGGGTACTCGGTGGGGAATAACTCTGGATAGTTGTTGGTTGGAGAATGAGGAGGGTAGTTGTGGACAGTGGTAGAGCCAACCCACGGGGGTGCGTATGCATCAACTTGCCCTGCACTGGTGTTGTTGTCTCCTGTTCGCCGGCGGAAAGAGCAGCAGGCTGTCTCGAACCAAAAATATTGGACGACAAGGCATACAGCGAGACCTCCCGCAAAAGACGCAAGCAGATGCTTAAACGCGTACTTGCGTGCGCTTGCTCCACTGCTAACCGTCAAATGGAGACCGGAGTCGATCTGGTCGGTGTTGGCAACTGGATGAGCGCATCGTGACCCAGAGAGCAGGCCGACACGTTCTCCCACGTCGTGTGCATTTTGAGCCTCGAGCCCGGGGTCGGGGTCGTATTTCTCGAAATACCCTGCCATGTTCAGTCCAAAAGATGGCGTACAAGGCCTGACTAAGGGCCAGAACGGGATGAACAGCGCTGTGCACCACACTCTTTGCCTTTGTTTGTTCCGTGAGCCATCCTTCGGCTTCGTGCTCGGCATGCCTGTCGGAGATTGGAATTGATCTGATGCTTGTAGCACCTCAGATGGATATGTTCGAAGAGCACATCGATGGCAATCCCACCCGAAATTCGCCACCAAGTTATGTGTGGCATAATTGACTTAATCCATATACTCATACTTTCACTGATCCGCCTTACCCTTGACCCCGAGCCACTTAGAAAGGATCCTATTGCATATCACACCTCCGTCCTCTCGGGGCACCAGTGGGTGCTAGAACTCATCTCTGGACACCCCGACCGTATCCAGTGTGAGCTAGGAATGTCAAAGGAAGCTTTTTTGCAGTTAGTCACCAAGCTCCGTGAAATTGGTTGTTCAGACTCGAAACACGTCAAGTTGGAAGAACAAGTCGCTATTTTTCTATATATGTGTGTCACAGGCCTGACAGTGCGGCATGTTGGTGAGCACTTTCAGTGCTCAAGTAATACAATATCAAAGTGTATACAAATTTCTTGGAGCATTCACATAACTGACCGCACCAATGAAGTTATTTTCGGAAGATGGCAACTGCATGTTCAAGCCCACTATTCTATACAACCTATGTACAGTTTCCCCTCGGCCATACTATTTTGCAAACACTACATCACAAAAGCAAGTTCTTCCCTTACTTCCACAATGTGATTGGAGCTATAGATGGGAGCCACATCCCAATATCCCCTCCTGCTTATTGCCAGCCTCCTTACTGCAATCGCAAAGGATTTTTATTGCAGAATGCCCTGTTTGCATGCAATTTTGACTTCAAGTTCATCTACTCTCTAACTGGTTGGGAGGGATCAGCATCAGACTCATGTATCTATGCTGATGCTGTGGCCACTGACCTTCACATTCCACCTGGCAAATTCCTCCTTGGGGATGCTGGATTCCCACTCAGGCCACAGTTACTTGTTCCCTACTGTGGTGTTAGGTACCACCTTGCTGAATGGGGTCATGCATCTGTTTGGTATCAGCATCCCTTTGTTTTGTGTGTATTCAGCTAATGGTTACATTGTTACAGTCCACAAAATAAGGAGGAACTTTTTAACTTACACCATGCAATGGCTCAGAACATTATAGAACATATTTTTGGAGTCCTCAAGCACAAATATCAAATACTCCTGCTCCCCTCTGAGTATCCGCTTGATATCCAGGCATGAATACTGGCTGCACTCTGTGCAATCCACAATTTCAATCGGACACATGACACCAGTGATGACAACAATTCAGACACTAGTTCAGATGATTCTGATTCTGATAGGATGGCCAACAATGAACTGAATGCAGCAAACATCATTGAAAATGAGGATCAGGATGCCCAGCAGATCTGTGATAATATTGCAAGTGCAATGTGGGCTGATTACCAAGAGCTGTTGAGGGAGCGGCTTGAAGATGATGGGTCAGACATGTCAGACATGTCAGAAAGTGCATTGGAAGACAATGTAGACAGTGACTCATAACAATCACAACAGATGGAATACATGACATGAACATGAAACTAATTTATGCTTGGGCCTGGGACATTGTCACCACGTTTCATACAAATCTCTTCATACAACTTGATAGCATATCCCTCATGGTCAGCTCCCTTCAATGTGAGAAAAATGATTGCGATGTGATCATTCTCCCCAAGGTATTTCACCAGTGTCATAATTCTATCATGGTGCGGTGAAAAATAGTCAAACTCATACAAAACGCTTGTGGCTTCCGACATGACTGCAAGTCGGTCTTGGAACCCAAGGGAAATTGACTGGCGAAGAGAGTTGATGGCGTTGTCGATGGAGTTGACTGCGATAAGCCGTTTGTTAGATTTCTCTTCTTGGGATTTGGCTTGACGGTGGGAGCTTGAAGTTCGACTACGCTTGCTTGTATGTGTACTTGTGGAGATGGAAGGAGTTGTCGGAAGTGTATTGATAGAATCTGGAGGACAAGGGAATGAAGCGGATGTGTAGGGTAAATCTGGAAGAGACTGTGACTCTGCAGACATTGCATCATGTGAGCATTTGGGCCTTTGTGGGAAAATACTGGATGAAGTGATTGCAGGGACTGGCAAATTGTTGCTCTGCTGTGTGATGTGAGGTGGAATAACCAGAGGCCAGCATAACACTCATGGTCCCAGAGGTGGCCAAAGAGCTTGGAGTGAACACAGAGTGCTCAAACACAGATTGAGTGCCATGGCGTGTACCAGATGTAGCTACATGGGACAAGACTTTAGTATATGCAACCATGATTGTGCCAAACATACCGAATATAGATTGGTGTCTGATGTGACTTCATTGACTGGGATCCCAAATGTACCCGAGGTACCCTGGAATGTTCCATGACCCTCTGTGCCTCCTTCCGGAAAGATATCACACATCATCTCAAAGTACGGCCAGCCTTTGTTGTGAAATTGTTTCATCCTCTTATGATTCTGATACAGATCAGCCATGTTATGAAGTACAGTAAGTCCTACATACCTTATCATCTACCCATGGATCAAACACCCGTGCCGAGTGTTTATCACAAATATTTGCACCATGAATATTATCGTAGTGAATGCTGCTTTTGTTCTGCCAGGCCTTGATCTGTGTATAGTTTCCCTTCAGCTACAGACAGTGAGCATTGCACAATCTCAAAACAACTATTTATACATCACCAAAT
>JBBPTO010001942.1:0-12896 GCA_038094155.1 Pulveroboletus cf. aberrans
GGCGATGTACATAGGATATACAAATGAAATGTAGCACAGGAGTAATCATAGGAAATGGAGCATAGGTCAGAGGAATGGAGCGAGCATAAGAGGAAATGAGATCCGAACCAATCATAATTGGTCCAACAGAGGAAGGGATTCTGGTATTGGATGTCCGATGGGTGTTGGGACGGAGTCCTATCGGAGGAGACCGGAGATGAGGGAGTCGGAGTCGGAGGTGGCATAGGGGGTATCGGAGGGATGATCGGAGGTGTGATGATAGAGATTAGGATGGGATATGACACCATCTCACTATATCAGAATACCATCTGTACTATAGATTTCCCCTTATCTGTTCCACCCTGGGTTTTGTCCAGTGATCTCATTTCCATACCATTTCATCCCAGGTTTCAACCAGTGTACTCATCCATCTCTTGCATCTCACAGAAACAGTAGAAAAACCATCAGAAAAAGTCAAAAGACCATCAACTACTATAGACCTGTTTCCTTTTATCTTATCCAGTTCAATCTGAGAACGCTCACATATGATAGACTTACAGACTGCTCATAGTACTGATCATGGACCTGTATTCCCATCTCACCATTGATTTTACCTTTCCTGCATGCTGAACACTGCACCCCCTTTTTTTTATTTATTTTACTAGACCAGACGAAAAAGAAAGAGAAAGAAAGAAAAAGAAGGAAAAAGAAAGAACAAGAAAGAACAAGAGGTAGAAAGAAGAGAAAAGAGTTGTCATAGAGCAGAAGAAAAAGCCGAAGAAAGCCAGCACCGTCCCATTCTTACTGTCTCCCCGTCCGAGTGGGCGTGAAGCAAAGTCCCCTGTGGATTGCACTGTCACTGACCTGCAGTTTTCATTTATTTCTCTTAGTATGCCTATCACTTATGCCTCACTTCTTGTATTACATACTGACTTGCCGATCAGGTCTGATCGGGTTCACTCAGGCATGGACATGGACACAGACACGGACATGCTCCTTCGATTGCAAACAACACGGGAATGACAAGTACTCTATGGAAAGGGGGAGAAAGGCCTCACTGTTTCAGCCATGCTTCCACTACCTCCTGTGTGGCCATGATCTGGTCACAGATCTCTGACGCCTTGATTTCTGCACATACATGCTGAGCCTTCTCGGCCACCATCTCCGACTCCAGTGCTGTGATGTGCTACTCCAGTTCCACAAAATGCAGCATCAGCTGCTTGAGACCCTTTACAGGGACGGAAACAGTCCTCACCAAATCGAACTCGGCCTTCACCTTGCCCTTGAGGTTGGCCTTGCTCCTTTTGGCCAAGGCAGGTTCACTGTCCGAGACCCCCAACACGTCGGTCAGATGGGGTCGGACCTTATGAGCTGTGTACCATCAGTCAGAATGGTCAGTGAGGTTCAGATGAGAACTTACTCAGGGCAAGCCACTTCTCAGCCTTCATCCCTTCTGCCTCTTCCTCCTGCTCTGTATTTTTTGTCTTCCCTCCCTGTGCATACTTGCATTTCACCTTCGCATCAATGCAGGTCAGGCAAGCTATTCCCAGCCTTTTTGCCAAGCAGGGCACTCCATGGTTCTTGCACAAACGGCAAGGGCTTGGGTACCAGTATTCGTCCCCTGCTTCATCTTCATCTTCTGTTTCCCTTCATGACCACTTTCTGCCAATTAGCAGAATCTCAAGGTTCAAGTCATCCAAGACTCACCTTTCAAGGCGGGATTGCCACCTCAACATTCCGCCCTGCCCCCGACTTACTTGTGCTTGCTGTCATCATAGCGGCTTCCAAGGGCCTCCGAGTTGGCGCATCATGTGCCAGGAAGGGAGCCTGAGGGGACCAGGTACCTTCATCGACCTCCATTTGAGTTGGGGCCAGATTGGCAGTCTGTGCCTCTTTATGAGCCTGAGCTTTCCAGGCATCGGCCGCTTGATGCGCTCCCAATATAGCCTTGAGCAGTGCAGGCAAGAGTTGCTCCACCATCACGCCTGTATCTCTAACAAGCCACATTGCCTCCCCCACTTCGGCCTGCAAGGATCACTACTGAAGGTACTTGAAAGAGTTGAAGGACTTACCAAGGAGGAGTCAAGCTCCTCGCACCACGCATCTTGCTCGTCATGGAGCAAATCATTATTGTCAGGTTGTGTTCTCACAGTAGCCTCAAGTCATACCTGTGCATTGGCAGCACATTTCTTGGCAGCAGCCTTGATGGAGTTGACAGCAGTGGGGGCATCGTTGAGCTCAACGATGGAGGCGAGAAGAGTGTTGGGCATGGTGGATAGAAGAGAAAGAAGGGTAGTGTGGCAAAAGGAAGAGTGGAGCGGAGAGAAAACCACCTGTTGCCCAACCGCATGTTGCATCTCGGCATTTGCTGTGGTATTGTCCTGATCCAGCCAATGTCTCGACCCAGCCCCATTGACTCCTGTTTTCGGTCATGTGGACAACTAACCCTGAGCTGCAACTTGTCTTAGGTCAGCAAAGCGGTGCTGACTGAGGACAATCAGTCTCTAAGTCCCCCATGGATGTAGGAGACCAATGTTCCCTACCGTGCAAAAGCCCCTTTTTCCAATCCGTCTGTCACCCCTATAGCGCAGGTCCTGTTCTCAAGCAAGTTGAAGGTCAACCCGAGCATCATTCGTTCAATCCATCCCATCCACCCAACCCGAGTGTCCCAGATCTGAATCGGTAAGTTCGGGTTTCTTTCCTTTGTATCAGTTTCCACCCTGAGTGACTGTGGGTTTGCCCCAGTCTGTCATACTTAGTAATTTTCCTTCATTTGTGTTACATACCGTCGCCATTGTCATGTCACATCATCACCATACCTTATTTACTTCACTGACCCAATAAGTACAAAGTCTCAGGTTTTCCCAGACTATAAACTTTGTATCTTGGACTCTGGTCCACATCGAATTCCATCTTCTCTCAATCACAAGTCTCTTTTTCTAAGGATCAAAACTGTCGATTCTGCTGCAACCTGAGCCAGTCAAGTCAAGTCGAGCACTCCAACCCAAACTCAAAAAGTTGGACTCTCAGCTCTACCGAACAGGGAGGTCCGGACTCATATTTTTCAGCTTTACAGTGTGTGGTATTTGATCTATTACCTTCTCCTAGTCCCTTGGGTCCCTTTTGGGTTGAGTAAACCTGCTTGCAACCCATATTTACACTGTTAGGAAACCCATTCAGGCTTCCTAGCAACTTTACACTGGTGATCCTTCATATCAAATAAAAATGCCTCTCATCTCCTCTTTTGATACTAAAAAACAAAGTCCAACAGAAAAACAAATCATTATAATAGATTTCTCATCCATCTCATCTCTACATATGTTTTCTTCTTTCAATGCACATGCTCATCAAGTGCTCCTATTTCTATTCCAATCCAGTTTTCTATCCGTTGTCACATACTCAGACTCAGGTTCTATCATCAAATGTATAGAAGTGATATTAGATCAAAGAAGGCAGGTCAAGCGGACCCTCACACTTCAGTTTCAGTTCTTTCAATTCTGTCAATGTGTTCTTTTCTCCAGTTCTATCCTCAAAGGTATAGAAGCAAAAGTCAATCAAAGAAGAAAAGTTGAGCAGACCCTTGCACCCAGTTTCATTTCATTTCATCCATTTCTATGATTCTACTCAGACCCTACATCCTTATTTACATTTCATTCATTTCACGTCATCTGGTACTGATAGTCTTGTCATCCAGTGGGTTGGATAGGACAGGACAGGACTGGATAGGACAACTTGGATCACTCAGATCATCCAATTCAGACCAGAATCATTCAGATCCAGTCTCTACATCATTTAGCATCATCCCATTCACAGACAGTTCACCCTTGTACATCTATTCATTATCGTCATTACTCACACATACCTCAGTTCTGCTTCGCTTCACCGCCAGACGGTCTACCTCATGGTCATCACATCATTCACTGCCAATCATTTATCATCAGTGTCTCTCAATGCATCATTGGTTCATCACTCCCTCTGTCTGCTGACCAGAGTCTCAATCATCATCATTTCATTCATTTCATGCTCATCTTACCACTGCTGCATCTGACTGGGGACAGTCAGTATTCAAAGTCCTCCACGGTGTAGGAAAGTGTAGTTTCCTACAGTGACATCCAGTCATTCCTGGTCATCCTGTAACCCCTATCCTGTGCTCTAGTCAATCCAAGACCACCCCATGCTGCTGTCTATCCTGATCCAAGTTGATCCAGTAGTTGTCTGAAGGTTAGGTTTTGATCTGTCTACTGTTTATCTACCATTTTCTTTCAATTTGATGTACCAGACCTGGACCCATGCATACAGGATACCTATCTGGTCCACTGGATACTGGACTCCTGTGCACTGGATCACTTTCTCACACACCAGATCCATTCTTTTCGAGTCAAGTAGTCTTCTTTGATGTTTTCCTTACTATACAGTGGCTCAAAAAAGTGTCCCTATGTTGGTGCATTTTGAAGAGATTGATTAATTGCCAGTGAAGAAAACATAACAAGGCCAGATGCTTGCAGGAGTGAAGGTAGTACTTGCTCTGGGCGTCCTAACCCCACTTGGATCATGTGATTAGATTGTCATGCCACTGAGTTACAGCCATTTTAAAATGACATGTCATTGGGACACTTATTTGAGCATCATGCTGTGATTCATTATCTGGCAAATAACATAAGAGTATGACAGCTTCTGACAGATGATATGCCTTGTCCCTTAATGATTATGTAAATTACATAATTATAAGATGTATAAATAATACTCATCCCACTCAGTTAATCAATATCATTATGAAGTCCATTCCTACCTCTATTAAAGCTAATATTCTCTCCCTTGCTGAATCTGGTCTCTCTATTCATCAGATCTCCTTTCAAACTGTGTTGTGAAAGTCTACTGTGACCAGAGTTATCAAATAATACCTTCTAGAGAAGGAAAACATTAAGCTAGGGTATTCTTCCAAGGTTTTCTCTACTGATAAGAAAAGAATTGTTTCTAGTATTACCACTGGGAAGGTGGAAAATGCTGTTCAAGCAACCCATCTCATCAATTCTGCCCTCTCCTCTTCTATCTTATTCCCAACTGTTTACATTGTTCTCAAGTTTGCTTCCTTGAAGGCTGTGATCAAGAAGAAAAAGCCTTTTCTATCTGTCAGATATAGAACATGAGGCTAGCCTTTGGTTTTAAGTATCCATAGAGGACTAGACTAGGGTTATTTGGTCATATAAAATCAAGCTTGACAGGATTGGATCAGATGGAAGAAAGTAAAAATGGCAGGTAAGCCTTTATAGGACAGAAAGGTATAGAGAATGGAACAGTTTGGAGGAGATTCCTTGATGGTTTTGGAATGTATGGGCTGGAATGGTATTGGCATCTTGGCAGGGGTAGAGGGCAAGATGAATGCTGAGAAGTATGTCTCCATTTTGAAGGGTAATCTGCTTCATAGTATGGAAAACTCTGGTATTTCTAAGAAAGGCATTGTCTTTCAACAGCATAATGACCTCAAGCACTCCTCCAAAAGGGCTTAGAAACAGCTTTAATTCCATGGAATCAAGCTTCTGGATTGGCCCCCACAATCTCCAGACATTAGCCCTATTGAACATGTCTGGCAAATTCTGAAACAAAAGCTCAACAACTGTTTAAGACAAGCTAGGAGAGTATGGGAACCTTGAGAGAGGATTGCAGTGGATTGGGGCATAATGGGACTGAAAAGGAATATTGATAGAAATTATGCCCAGAAGGTTAGGGGCAGTGATTAAGGCCAAAGGAAGACACACTAAGTGCTAAAAGTATAAAATTGAAATGATGCTCAAATAAGTGTCCCAATGACATGTCATTTTAAAATGGCTGTAACTCAGTGGCATGACAACCTGGTCACATGATCCAAGTGGGATTAGGAATCTCAGAGCAAGTACTACCTTTGCCCCTGCAGGTGTTTGGCCTTGTTTGGTTTTCTTCACTGGCAATTAATCAATCTCTTCAAAATGCACCAACATTGGGACACTTTTTTGAGCCACTGTATATCATTTGGGTATGCCCAAATTAGGATGTAACTCCCCTACCATCACTATGCAAGCCATCTAGTTCCACTCAGTACCAATCCTAAGCCAGTTATCCTCCAGTTTCCCTTATTCCTATTCAAGTCCTGCAACACCCAAGTTGGTTTCCTAGCCCTACTGAACAGGGGGAAGCCAGACTCAGTTTTCCAGTGTCCTGTGGACAATCAGTGAGCTATCCTTATAGTTCTCTTTCCTTCTCTTTGCAATCCCCTGGGTCGAGACCTACACTTGCACCCTACTTATTTGCTTAGGACTACATTCTGAGTCCTCTAGCTACTTTACAACTGGAGCCCACCGCAAGGGGATTCAAGAGAGCATCTGAGGACTTCCCTAGGCTCAGTCCCCAGCAAGCAGTGCTCAAAAACTTCATTTCAACATCAGTTTCCAAGAAAACTTTCTGCACTGACATTTTTGTAGCGGGTTTCCAAGCCATCTGTCATTCAGATCACTTGTCCGACAGTATCAGGGACTCAACCAAGCCAATTACAAAGTATTCTTTCCATTTCTGATAGCCAAAAACCTAATTTGACAGATCCAAGATCTTTGAGCACTCTAACGGACCCAGAACGTGCTAATTATGGTACTATCTATTTATGGTATGTATGTTTTGCCACTGTGCCACGCTGCCAGTGTTCGAACAGACCATGCTAGCACAGCCATGATTCCAGATCTGGACCTGGACCATTCAAGTATCTGACATCACCCCACATCCTGTCCCAACCTAGCAACTATTGATTCTGGCATCAATCAGAAGTCTAATCCTGCCATAATCCATGGCACTTTTTCCATTCCAAGGATTCCCAGACACCCCTCACTTCAGTGGTAAGGTAATCACTGAACTCCCATGCTTTTTAGATGATATAGACTGCATTGGTACCTATGCCAATTTCACTGGAAGCCAGAAAATCAAAACAGCTATAAGGTATGCTGACCTTGAAGAAGCTGAGTTATGGAAGACCCTGCCCAAAGTGGCCGAAAATGACTGGGAGGCCTTCCAAGCAGCAGTTATTGATTTTTATCTAGGATGTGAAGGTATTAAGCACTACAGTTGCACTGATCTTTGTTCCTTAGCTCAGGAGACCCAAACTAAGCCAATGACAAGTCCAGAGACATTTGGAGAGTATCACCACAGTTACCTCCACATTTCATCACAGCTCCTATCCCAAAAATGCCTAGCTGAGTATGATTGCAACATGATCTACCTCAGTGGCTTCCCATAGAGTATCCGAGACCGGATCATCCACCAGCTTGCCATCATCCACCCAGATATCCACCCAAATGAGTCCTATCCAATGTCTGATGTTGCTGATGCCACCTGCTTTTTCCTCTTAGGACCCAAGCCTCATCGAGACAAGAATCCTGTACCAGCCCCATCCATTCCTGCACCAGTTCCATTCGATCCTGCACCTGCCCTAGTTGATCCACCTCTGATCCTGTCCGCTCCTGCACCAATCCTGTCCCATCCTGTACCAGTCCTATCTGCTCCTGAACCAGTCCTGTGCAATCCTGTACCCATCCTGTTGCATCCTGCACCAGTGGTAGTCTATCCGCCACCAATACTGTCACATCCTGAACCAGTCAAAGTCAATCCACCACCACACCTGTTCAATCCTGCACCAGACCTAGTTGATCCAGAACTGGACACAGTCAATCCTGTACCCATCCTGTTGCATCCTGCAGCAATCCTGTCAGATCCTGTGCTGATCCTGTTAGACCAGGACTCCATCCTGTCAGATCAGGACACTATCCTATCAGATGCTGAATTTACAGACTATGACAACTCAGAGTTTGTATCTGAGACAGAGACACTGATGGAGTCGGACACAGAACAAGGCAAGGACCCAGTCAAGACAATGCCTCTGAACATAGATGAAGTACCCATTGCATCCATTTCATTCACTGATCTTCCTGTTTTCATAGAAGAAGAGCCAGAGCCCCCAGACATAGTCGAAGTACCATTCACACCTATTACTATTGCTGACTCTCCCCTTTGTACAGAAGTTGAATCCATCCCTGCTGATGTGCCAGTTCCCACAATCCGGACCCAGATTCACATGGTTCGGACCCTCCATCCTGCCATTATCCTGTTTCACTTTGTCCTTGATGCTTTTCTGCTGACCCATTCCCCACCTCCTTATATGATCAAGAGCCTTCTTAGCAGTATTGTCCTTATTTTTATCCTTGAGTTTTTTGTTACCATGTCCTGTATCTGGTTTCCTGCACTTCCGACCCAATTCCCTGTACCCCAGCTAGCCTTTCTTTCATGCTGCTTAGTCTTAGAATTTGTATTCCAGACATTCCAGAACCTATTAAAGTGGTTTAGTTCATTCCTTAGTAAGCAGTTACCCTTTTCATTTTGCCAAATGGTAGTTCCTGCATTCTGGACCCGGATCCAGCTGCTTTTGATCTGACCCCCCATAGTACAGGTCCTACTGAGGACAGTTGGTTTATTTTGTTCCCCCCAGGATCCCACCTTCAAGCCCCTTCAGAAGCCTTGCAAGTGGCTATTTTCGCGTTTTAGCATCCGAAGACCCCTTCCGACACTTCAGACCTGTGTTCCCACATTCCGGACCCGGTTTCTCACACATCAGACCCGATTCCATCTCCTAACATTTTTCCTTTTCATAGTCAAACTTTGGTTTCTAAGTATTTCTAAGCCCTCTTCATAACTATTCCACCATTATACTCTCCTTTTGATCATTCAGGCAGCTCTTTCGACTTCGCAAGTAGCTTTTCCCACGATCCGGACCCAGTTGACCCGCCATCCGACCCGCTTTCCTGCACTCTGGACATCTCTTTCCGTGCTCAGTGATGCTCTTCCAAGGTCGAGACACTGGTTCCCTACAGTTCAGGATACAACAGAAGAAATAGAGGATGAAAGATCAGACGAAGAAGACCTCCTGAGATCAAGCATCCGAGAATGCAGACATGTCAAAGAAGACCCAGTTCTGCTGGTAGAAATAGAAGTTGAAGAGCTGGATGATGAAGAGCCGCCCCCTGACTATACCAACACCTGATTCCTAATACCGTCACCATACAAACAATACTGCTCCTTACGATAGGTTTTCCTCCTCTCTGTTTTACCCCAGGTTTCGGCCAGTGATCTATTCACAAAAACACAGTCAAAGTATGATAGTGTAGTTCCTTTATCTTGAAAGAAAAGCCAAAGCCAAGTAGAATAGTTCAGATCCGACATTTTAGACCGCTTTCCCACGCCCTGGACCATCCTACCGTGCACCGGATCCGTTTTTCCCGCGCACCGGATCCACTTTACTTACAATGGACCTACAGTACCTTCCTATCCAATACATATACATTTCTCTTTCTTTGCATGGCAAGGTACCATGCCACTTATTTTATTACAGGATTGAGGAGAACAAGAAGAAGGGAAAGATGTAGAAAGGACAGCCAAGAGTCACCTGGAGACTGGATCCCAAGAAGTTTCATTTTTCCTCTCATTTTGGTTTTTCCCAAGTCAAGTTCAGAGCTAAGTCCCTTGCGGGGAGCTGTTCCTCATATTTCTGTTTCCTATTGAGTTACAACATACTTACCATTCCTTTCCTTGATTTTTGACCCAGACTTCCATTGGATTCTTGGACCCAGGACCCAGACACAGTGCAGATGCAATCAGGGTCATACTGAGACAGGATACACTAGACAAGGATTCCGCTCCTATCATTCCAGGACCACTTGGATTCACCACTATCTGCCCCCACAGGACTCTGACCAATCCGCCTACTGCATTCTCATTCTGCATTTCAGCACTCAAGATCATTTTCACCATCATTCTAAGACCCGAGTTGACATGTTGTGCATCGGGGAGGGTATACAATCAGATACCAGACCTGGACACTGAGCCTGCCAGCCAAAAACCATTTTATGCCCTGGCCCACACAGCTCACATCGATCATCCACCATTATCATCCAGATCTGAGTCTCATCTGTCATCCATTCTGGCCATGCAATCCTGACAAGGACGTCAGATCTAAGTCCCCTGCGGATGTAGGAAAGTACATCTTCCTACAGTGACATCCGGTCATTCCTAGTCATCCTGTAACCCCTATTCTGCGCTCTAGTCGATCCGAGACCGCTCTGTGCTGCTGTCTGTCCTGATCCAAGTTGATCCGGTAGTTGTCTGAAGGTCAGTTTTTGATCCATCTACTGTTTACCTACCGTTTTCTTCCAATTCGATGTACCAGACCTGGACCCATGCACACAGGATACCATCCAGTCCACCAGATACCAGATTTCCACACACCAGATCACTTTCCTGCACATCTGATCCATTCCTTAAGAGTCAAGTAGTCTTCATTTGTGTTTTTTCTTACTATATATCATTCAGGTATGCCTGAATTAGGATGTAGTTCCCCTACCATCACTATCTAAGTCCACTCAGTACCAATTCTAAGCCATTTTCCCTCCAGTTTCCCCTATTCCTGCCGTAGTCCTGCAACACCATAGTTGGTTCCCTAGCCCTACCAAATGGGGGAAAGCCAGACTCAGTTTTCAAGTGTCCTGTGGACAACCAGTGAGCCATCCTTTAGTCCTCTTTCTTTCTCTTTGCAATCCCCTGGGTCGAGACCTACACTTGCACCCTACTTATTTGCTTAGGACTTTATTCCAAGTCCTGTAGCTACTTTACAACTGGAGCCCACCACGAGGGGATTCAAGAGAGACCTCGAGGGCACTCTTGGACTCACTCCCAGATGAGCAGAGCTCGAAAATTTCATTTTGAATCCCGATTTTCCAATTTGTCTGCACTGACATACCCTGTAGCAACCAATTCCAAGATTTTAGATTTTCCTGCAGCATTCCGTCAGTGCTGGCACAGCCTTCAGAGTCTAATTTTAAGTAATTCCTTCCTATTCCGGAAGTTCCCATGCCACTCCGGTCCTCTGTTACATCCGAAATTGCCAATTCGCCCCTCAGTATCAGTTACTCCCGAGTTGCCATATGAGCCAAAGCCACCAGACATACAGGAAGTACCTCTCATTTCTGTTCTCTCAGTTGACCTTTTGAATGGCATGAAAGTTGATCAGATCTCCACCCATATTGAAGTAGATGTACCTGCACTCCAGACCCAAATCCCCGCATTCCGAACCAGAGTTCCCGTGCTCTGGACCCAGCCTCCTGCATCTGTAACATTTTCTTATATCCTTGGTTTGATGCTCCTAAAGTACTTAATCCCTCAGATGTTTCAGATGTTTCTTGCACATGTTCTTCTGTTTTTGATTGTCGAGACCTTACCCCATGCACTCCGGAGCGGAGTTCCCACGCTCCGGACCTGATATCCTCTATTTGAAACCATCCTTGTCACAGTTAGGTTGCTTTTCCCAAGCTGAGACCCAGAGTGTGCAATATTCCAACAGTCTTGCCCATTTTTTAGCTATGTGTTGTTCCTTCTGATGCTCCAAACTCTTGTTTCCGCACTCCGAACCAGGTTCCCTAGATGCCGAACCTTCCCCCTTCCACTTCAGATATTTGATTTGCACCAGTTGTTAGCCCTTCGTACCATTCATAGTGGTGTCAAGCGACCACCTTGCTTATCCTGCATTTTGCCATTCCCTTTACAGCCCTGGACACTCATTCCCACCTCTGGTACCCAAAGTTCCGTCCTCCGAAGCCGACCACCCGACCTCCACTCTGTTCTTCCTGCACTCCAACGTTTTCTTATTGTGCTCTGAAATCATTTTCCAAAGTCAAGACATCCATTCTGCATAGTCAAGGACAAGCCAGGATGAGTAGAGGATGAAGAACCAAGCCAAGGAGATTATGTAGGAATACAGGTTGATGAGCCAGATGATGAAGATCCACCTCCCCACCATTCCGACCCATGATTCAGGACTTTCAACAAACACAACGAATACCACTCCTTACAATAGATTTCCTCTTATCTGTTTTACCCCGGTTTTTGTCCGGTGCTCTCAGTTCCACCCCGGTGTTCGTCCAGAGATATACTCACTCATTCAGACCAGAAAAACGACCAATAAAAGCTGCAGTACATAGAAACCCTCCGATTATAAAATAAAACAAAGCCAAGTACTATAGTTATCACATCCGATGCTCCAGACCATTTTCTGTTGCCCCGAAGTTCTTTTCCTTGAGCCATACCTTGCCCACTATGATATACTATTTCCTTCTATGCTTTCATTTTTGTTTCGATACAGCATGATCCAGGTAGGAGAAGAGGAGAAGAGTAGAGCCGAAGAAAGTCAGGAGTTGCCACTGGAGTTGCCGTCGGAGTTAAGAGTTCACCCAGGAGTTAGGAGTTGCCGCAGGAGTTAGAAGTTACCACCGGAGTTGCCATAGGAGTTTCAAGGAGTTCCGAGTTTCCCTTCCTTTTCGTTTTCTGAAGTCAGGTTTATAGCAAAGTCCCCTGTGGGACTTCCCCAGTTGTTTCCCTTTCATTTCAAGTTTATTTAGCACTTACCTTTCCTTTAAGCACAGTTTCCACTCATGGACCTTGAACAGAAGTTGCCTGGAGCTAGCAGAGTTCTCGGACCTCAAACAGGAGTTTCTTGGAGTTACTATAGGAGTTGCTAGGCCTCAAACAGGAGTTCTCAGAGGCGTGTTTCCACCCCTACCATCCATCACCATGACTGTCCAGTGCATTCTAAGCCAGCTGTCAGACCTGAGTTGATGTGTTGTGCATCGGGGAGGGTTCTGATTCACTCCGAGCATATCCGTATCCATTCTGCCATCCTCCGAAACCATCCTCTGCACCCTCTGATGTACCTTATGCATCCTTCATCACTCATTCCCAGAGCCAACCCAATGCCTTGTTCTGAAGCATATCCATTCATTTCTGCTAGTTGATGCTGATTAGGACATCAGAGCTAAGTCCCCCGCGGTTGTAGGAGACTCAAGCTCCCTACAGTG
>JBBPTO010001943.1:289-12892 GCA_038094155.1 Pulveroboletus cf. aberrans
CTAGGTTGTGATTTGCTGGAATAGTCTGGGATGGTCTGGAGATATCTGGGACAGACTGGAGAGTATCTGGGACAGACTGGGACAGAGCTGGCCAGTTAGATACCTTGCTGGAGGAGCTGGAGAAGCTGTCAAGCTGTCCCAGTCTGGGCCAGTCTGGGCCATCCTGGCCAGCTGAGGGTTGGTTTGCTGATGCTGTTGCGAGCGCCACACTTCCAGAAGTCTGTATGGACCTCCAGCCCTGGACCACACATCCCATTACAGTCAGTATTCTATAACTCAGTACTTGGTGATCGCTTATCCACCCAGACAGTCCCATTGCAAAGAAATGATTATGATTGCAGCATATGGGTATTAGCTACCATAGCTGTGACATTTCATGGATTTAGTGCCTCATGTCTGATAGAGAGGGATATGGCAGTGTTTAGACACTATCTACTCTCTTGTGTACAGGGGTCGATGCATGACAACTAATAAGGATTCCCCCCCCCTTTCCAAGCTTTCAGCTTCACAAAGATATGAGTGCACAATCCATGCCCACCACTGGAAGGTGCTTGCTACCACTTCCTTGTGTCATTGTAATGTGCAGTGGCTGACCATGTCTCTAAGTACGTCCCATTCTTTGAATGCTTTTCCCGCAGCTGCTCGGAGATCCACTATGAGTCCTCAGATCCTGCCCTCCATGTGGCACCTTGAATGCTCTTCTTTTGCTTCGTTTTCCAGATGGTGTCTCCTTCCAATCATTACATGAACTAAGTTCATGGTAAACCTGCCTTCCTCCACTCATCACAAAAACTGCAGAATGTAGATATGACCTTAGATAAGCCAGCAGGCCATATCAACACTGTCACAACTCAGGGGACTGTCGTAACTTCAACAGAGAATATCAGACCAGTTCGAGGAAGTTCTGTCTTGATCAGACTTCGACGATCTGATGGATTACCTGAAACCTGATGGGCCTTGACCTAGTAGATAGACCCATATATTCTCCATTCACAGCACCAACTCACTCATCAACATGATTACAATGTCAGCATGAAAGAACATATATTGTCATACAATACATGTTCTATGGCCAGCCTTAATGTATAACATGGGTAATCGCATCATGGATAGGCATTGCATGTCCTTGTTGCATTGATAGCCACCCTGGGCTGTGCCATCACCACTGTCACTGTCATTGTGGCAATCACAGTGTCCTCATGTCACTATCATGGTCGCACTGCGGTCGCAGTTGTGACTCATGTGTCGGGATACTATAGTGATCATCCTCATCGCATCGTGGTCGGGGTGCCACCAATGGTGCGTTGTCATCATGGCAGCATTGACAATCATCTCATCACCATCACCATCGTGTTGTCCCTGCAGATGTGTGGGGCAGCCACATCACTGCCATGGTCGCCACCCTGTCACCGTTATAGTCATGTTGTGGTCGCAGTTTCAACCATTGCATGGTGATGCCATCGTGGTGTCACTGCTGTGCCACCATCATCATGTGAGGGGTGCATTGGCAGTCGTACGGCTGTGGTGGTGTCATCATCAACATTGGTAGCTGTCTCGTCACTGTCACCATTGTGTTGTGGTGGCAGTTGCACACCACGCTGTCATTGCCATTGCCGTCATCACGCCGGGTCAGTTGTAGCACCATCGGGCTGTACTGGCCATCGTGCCGTCACCATTGCTATTGTGCTGCCCCTTTTGCGACCTTCTTGCCTGGTGGCAGCATGAGGGGGGTGGGGGATGACGGTGCGATGGTCAGAGGACGAGGCCTAGGATGCAAGGGCAAGGACAGCAGTATGATGGTGTGAAGGCAAGGGGGTGAGGTCGATGGTGCAATGGCATGCAGGCATGAAGGCAAGAGGGCAAGATGGATGATGGCACAATGGCAAGAGGACAAAGTTGAGGATTTCTGTGCAAAACAATTTCTTGTTATCACTGTTTTACTTAGAATTGTTGTTGGATCCTCGGAATTGACACACGGTGGGACAGGATAACTTGGGAAAAGATTGTAGTTGTGGATCAAGAGCGAAACAAAGTCTGATCCATCGGAAGGTCCATTATCAGACGAAGATAACGTGGATGATTGCAGATGAAGCAAGGAATTGGATGAGAACAGGGTACCATGGTGTGGTATTCTAAGGCCAATTGAATGTGCCATTGGCTGGCACACGATATGGGATTAGAAGACTGAGCATCATACACCAGGGACAAGATATGGCTGCAATTGCAGTCAGATTGGGATTATCTAGGCTTCTCAGGATCACATGGAGCCCACACAGCCTGTCGAGGGTTGTTGAGAATTTGCAATTTTTGTGATGCATCCCCTCGAATATGTTTATGTAAACGGGAAGTGTGATGCGGCATACATTAGTGGGTCTCAAACCACTAGCAGTTGGGCTAATACTGATGTAACACCATCAAGTGGCACTGGTGTGCAGCCTGGTACCTGAACTCTGCCTTAATTTTCCTTCTGAACGTCCCTACTAATACTACCAACCCCCCCAACAGTTTTCCCACACTCTGCTGCTATCCCTGCCCTGCCATGACTGCCACCCGACCTTCCACCATTGACCTTCAACATTGCCCACTCTAATGCCCAAGGAATGATGAACATCCAAAAGGACCACATCTGGCTCTGAATCCCCATCTGGGCAGTCAACATCTGCCCTTCCTTCTGATCTTCCTTCCAAGGACATCAAAGTTCCACTTGTCTGTTGGGACAAGGAGTGTGCTGTTTGCATGTCCCATCTCATCATGTGATTCAAGGAGAATGAACCTGCATGCCTCAAGGTTTTTTCAGATTCAACCAAGGATGCTAGGGAGTCCCAACACAAGAAGAAAGTCTCAGGCTGCTTGTTACGGCTGACCTGGGGATGGGCAGGCATAGAACCAGTGGGACTGCGGTCTTTAAACCATGGACAAGTGGCGACGGAGCTTGACGATTGCAAGGCGTCTACAAAGAGCCTACCTACTAGCGAGGTTCGGCGACTAGGGTTGCTACCGAGCTAATGGCAGCCAAGGTACTTCCGAGTTAACGGTGGACGAGGAGTCTGCCTACGATTGAGGACAGACGACAAGGACTTCTGAGTTAACGGTGGTAACTCCCGCGTAAGCGGTCGTGACAAAGAGACCTTGGGGGCGAGGTCGACTAAGAGTAAGAAGGTATTAAGGCTACCCTTAGGCCTGTATCACGGAAAGGGGACAATGTATTCCCGAGATGGTACAAGGATAGTGAGGTAGAAACTGGTAAGACTAGAATGAGGAGCATAGGTGCGATGATGTGGGTTTATATACATAAAAGTATTCAGGGCAGGCATGGAACGTAAAGGAATACTGTGGAAGGAATCGCTGACTGAGCAAGTGAGATAAGGCATGTGAGGTGCGAAGGGAACAGACAGTGAGTCATGGTATCATAGTCAGCGATGAAAAGAAACAAACGTCCAAGTTGGGACTTATACCCATGCGTATGTAAGCAATATGTGTTAGGGAAAAGTGTAGTCCGGAGTAAATCGTAACACTGCTCTCAGAACTTCTACCTTCAGGCTGCAGCACAGGCAATATTTGCAAATGATGAAGATGATACCATTTGGCAGTGCTCTCAAGTCTGACCAGACCTCTTTGCCTCCAAGGTTGAGTGCTGTATCAGAGAGTAGGTTCCTAATTTCATGATGTGCATGTGCATGTACTGATATGTTACAGGCTTCGCAAGTTATATGCTGCAGAGAATTGAAAACTTGGAAGGACAGGCACAGGGATGACATACAAGGCCTTGCAAGCTGACTCATCCAAGGCAAACATTTTAGGTATGTTTCAAGATCGTTTGTGATGTTGTACTTACAGTCTACTTAGATGACATCATTGCATCCTTTCCATGGTGGTCAGACTTGCATGGGTTCTGGCAGACCAACCCTATTATCAATACCTCTCTAGGAACTGCTAATCCTAAGCAAGACTTCGAAGGTGACACGCTTGCACTGTTCAAACTTGGTAACACAGGTAGTGGAGTCAGCTCTGCAAATGACACAGACTCTGGTCTGGAATCCCCTTTCTCATGCTCATTGCCTTTGTATGTTGCCAGCCCCAATGCCTTGCCTGCAGTCACTCTGCCCTTATCTTTGACTTATGACTCCTCTGGCAACTTCGATGGTGGTAATGACTTCAATTTTGAATTCAGCAATGAGGATGCCCTGTTTAACTCCATGTTCAACATGGATGTTGATGACCCCACTGCAGGGTCACCAACTTTGTCTATACCACTCCACTTCCACTTCAACCCATCCAAGTCCCTGCCTCCAGTTGAATATACTGCTGACTCAGATGCCCAGGTGCAAATTGCTCTATCACTTTTGCTGTTCATGCAGCCATCCAGGCTCTCACTGGATTATGGTCCCGATACTGTGGGGACATTGTTTGCAACCCCTGCCTCCCACCACCATCATACAGCCCCATCTTCATGCCATCTGACCAGCCCTTTGCGCTCTATGTGAGGCAGCCCCCTTCCTTTTTTGTTCCATGGTGGTGCATCATGCATCATCCCCATGCCACATAATATGCCCATCATAGATCAAAATGTGATCTCTCTCAATTCTGATGATGAGTATACCAGGTTTTCTCATCACAAGCCTCGCAAGCCTGCAAGCCGTGTACCAGGTGATTTCATCCTTTCATCTCATGACCATGCCTCATGGTCGTTTGAAGACCCATCTCACCAGCTTGTCTCCACCCCTCCCACCTCTGTCCATGAAGATGATCATTCATTGGTGTTGAGTGGTGTGTCACACCAATCTAAGGGTAAAAGTAAGTCGGTCACCATGCCTGCTGACTCTAATCAGGCTGATGACATCATCTCATGTGGCCTGGATGTTGCGGAGTCCCTTTGGCAGGAAAAGAGTCATTACCATGAACAACACTACAAGGATAAGGTGGCGGTGCAGGACCATGAGCAGTGGAAGCTCAAGTTCAAGGCCAAGCTCAAGAGGGAAAAATCTGAGCAAGAGACTCAGTGTGAGAAGGAAAGGCTCCAATTTCAGGCCAACCTTGAGATGAAGAAGCTAGAACTCCAGGCCAAGGTTCAAAGGGAGATGGCATTGCATACTGCAGCAACCACATCCTAAGACCCTTTTCATATCCTCCATCTTGCCATCCCAGTGGCTGGTTGGGTGGCTCTTTGGAGTGCATCTGGGTCATGCTCATCATCACCCAGTGTGCTCACATGGTCCTCCAATGGTCTTGACCTTGCCATCTCACTGTTGTCCTCTGTATTGCTGAGCAACATGCTCCATGCACACCCTTTCTTCATTTGGCCATCATGCAGGTCCTCCGCTGAATTGTCTTCATCCACCATAGTGCCTCCAGCTTCAGATGCTTGATCATCAAATTGAGTTGGCAAAGCTGACAAACCTGCCTGCATAGGGAGGTGCTGGACATTGGTTGGTTGTCATTGTTGTCCTTCTGTTGTCATTGATGTTGTTCCTCTGTTGTTGTTGTTGTTTTCTTATTGTACTTTCCTTGTTTTTGTCCTCTCATCTTTTTCTCCTTGTCACCCTTTCACGTATATGTGCCTATGTCTTTACATATACACATGCCCCCATGTTCTTTACATTTACAATGTTATGTTATATGTTTGCAATGAATGCTAGAGATGTTGCAATAACATATTCATAACATGTTGCCTGAAAGCCTGTCCAGGTGATGCTGCAAGACCATCATCCAACTCTGGCTCCTCTTCTTCCTCATCCTCTAGACTTCTGTTTTGTCCCTGACCTACATATTCTCTTTCAAACTCATCCAATGAGTTGGTTAGCTCAAGTTCTTTTCAATGTCAATTATTAGGTTGTGTAGGATCAGACAACAGTGAATCCAAGCTTTTGTATGTTCCAGACCCTTTTCTGATTGAATTTGAAAGTGCATATCTTGAAGAGATTGGAAAAGCCCCTTCAAGTTGAGTGAGCCATAGAAATGTTCAGTTTGAACTCGAATCTATAACCATTAAGATTAATATATTAAAAACAACTTACTGATGATAAATGTTGATTGAAAGTCCTTTTGTCCTGACTGAGACTCCCTCCAACAGGTCTTTTAATTGATGTTACACCATGTTTGACTGGGATAGGCTGAGTCAGCCCAAAGCCATTCATTAGGACCAAAGAATCCAGTAGGAGACTGAGCAATGCGAGTATGCTGAAAAGCACTTGCATCATGAATACTTCCTGGAAGGCCAATGACATAGTCCACAATTTTAAGGTTATGGGGTAGGATTATAACCTAAGATAGAGTGAATATACTATGTAGTAGCAGGATAAATTATGTATGACTCACCTGATTTGTTACTGAATATCATGATTTCCTATCAAAGAACATCTCACCATGATGTCCTGGCTTCTGAAAAAAATTGAAGGTGGTCCCATCCACACACAGAAAGCCTCCTCTCCACTCAGGAATTGATTTACTCTCCATCCAATTCTTTGCTCTTGCCTTCTTCATCTGATCCTCTTCACAATTGATGGAATCAAAGTGGATTGCCTCGTTATGCAAATGGAGAAGTGAAACCATAACATGTTTATAGCAGTTGTGAATTGTACCAACTGCAACCCCTGCCCATTCTGCCATGTCCTGTGTTGTTGCTGCATTTCCATAATGGCCTGCATCATTTAGAAAAATAGCAAGCTGAAACCAAACAGGCAGCTTCTGGTTGGTTGAGAGGGGGTTGGGAAGGGTCATGCCATCAGAGCCTGTATCATGATGAGTGCTGGAAAGGAAAACTGGGTGGTGGCAAATCCTTTCCACAAGTTGAATAAAGACCTGATGAGATACTCAAAGTTTTCGATGAAAAAGCCAAGGGCAGTGAATTTTCCACTCTTTGAGGAGATGGATCTGTGGTGCATGAACAGTTGGAATCCTGCTGTGAAGAACCTGGGCTTGCTGTATTTCATCAATCATTGCCTGCAGCTGGTTCTGATATCTCTGCACATCTGCAGATTGAAAAAAAGGGGATCCATGTGGTCTGAGTCAGAAGATAGGAGGGTATATGGGGTTGAGAATAGACTGGAAGAAGTTGGAGTGGAATCTACTCCATCACTGCTATCAGACTCAGATAAGTCCAGTTCAACCAGAATGGTGCTTAAGATCTCCATAGCTTCAGCTTTTTTGACCTTGTTTAGAGCATTCTAAAAGAGCTGTAGGGCTTCTTGATGAGCTGAAGGCCTGGGCATGTTGGCAGGGAATGGTGGGCAGCAAGGGACCAAGATCTCAAGGCCAGATAAGCCTCTGATATCTGTGACAATGTGTTTTTCCATTTCTGACCATTGAGCATCATGCTGTGCTCAGGGCACTCTGCACATTCAAGTGGAGATTGAATGTCACACCCATTTCGGATTACTTTTTGACCACACTAGTAGTCATGTTTCACTACCATTTGAGACCCGCTTAATCAAACCCCTTTTTTCTTCCTGGAAAAGGGATCACCTGGTGAAAGGTTGTGCATAATAGCATGTCATTCTTGTCCTTCTCCTGAGGGGGCATCAACATCACTCTATTTCACTTGTGCTGTTATCACTTACTTCCCGGCAGCAATAGAGGTTAGGATGGACTCTGTTCCTGCACCACAGGCCCTTCACTTTATGGGGGGCAGCAAGTCTGCAGTTCAGGTTAATCTGCATACACTGTCATTGGCTGATATATAACAAGTTATGAAGGACGGGCAAATCTCACTGCAGGTCATGATAGATCCAAAGGGTCCCACGTTGAAGGGAGACAGGAACAACACATGGAGGAGGAGTTTCCAAAGGCCTGGCAATACTCCAAATCTACACCCTCCCAAGGCACAAAAGGGGCTGGCTGGCTTGGACCCTCATGATAGGGTACACAGAGTCTCCATTTGGACTGCTCATTCAGGGGAGCTGATGTCACTCTATTTCACTTGCATGGTTATGGTTATCACTCACCACAATGTCACCACTGTAGCATTGGAGGTGGGGGTGCTTCTCAGTGCTCAGGCACTGCTCCTTGGATTCTGGTGGTTCTGCAACTCTGCAGCCAGTGACAAACTGCATGCACTGCCATTGGCTGGAAGATCCCAAGTTATAAAGGACACTATGGCCAATAGATCAAGTGTTTGAACCAGTTCTGAGGGATAGGGATTTGGACAACATGAGGGCACTCCATGTCTGGGGCACTCCTCCACAGCAACAACCACAACAATGGCAATGATGGTGAGGAGAGAAGACAAACAGAGGTACATTGGTAAATCCATGAGTTGAGAGGAAAATTGTCAAATTCTGTGTGCTATGGAGGGGCAGGAAGGCCCAGACTCAGTTGACACACAGATGGTAGGACAACTGAGGGAGTGAGACAAGAAAATTGAACTAAAATAGTGACGGAGATTGAATGTATAAACTCCGATGTAACTCCGATATCACGTCCGAAATAGGAAATATAAGGTCCGAAGAAGAAAGAGGACCTTACTGAGTGAAAACATCAACTCTGAGATGTTCCGGAGCAGAGATAGCAGCATTGGTGCACGTCGACCTCAGAGTTGTGATGATGAGCCTTGGAGCAGGCCGGAGGTCGGAGGAGGTACATTTTGACATGCCTATCATAGACACAGTCACTGTATTCTGCGATATAAGGATTTGTGATGGTGGTGGAACTGAGGTGATGAGCATGGATGGGGAGGTCTACAGTGTGGACAGGGTGTGATACAGGAGGTCTAGGGATCTCCACAGGGGGAGCATGGAAGGGGAAATCAGGGGGAAGGCTATTTCAGCTGGCATCTGCAAAGATAGGGGATGGTGTAGGAAATGGTAGGTTCCTGTTCTCATATCCAGCATATCCGGTCCTCATATCCAATCCAATCCGTCCTCATCCATCACCTGTTGGTAAGTCAGACCTTCATTTCACTACACTGGACACTTGTGTTTGTACATCTGGTCGATTTGTTTCTGTTGACCTGGTCACTGGATACATTGATCTGACAATCCGGTTTTCAATCCAGTCGCACACTTTACATGTATTTAGAGTTTTGGGTATGCCTGGACTATAAAAGTTGTGTTTCACACAGAGCACAATATCATCTATCTATCTGCCATCTATCTTCTGTCCATCTTGAGTTCAATTTTTCATCGTCTTCAGTGATCCAGCCATGTCTGTGATCATCTCTTCATCTCTCTCTCCTGATCTGTGAAGAATCAAGTCCTGTGCTCATCAGTCATGTCTGAAGCATAGGAGCTCTTCCTGATCCTATTCAGAGACATATAGCAGTCTAGGTCAGTCAACATCTCTTCAACTGGAGCCCACCATGAGATCCCCCATGGAACCCTTAGGCACATCCGAGGTTCCCCACTTCAGAAAAATTTTGTCCATCTCCTTCACAGCTGACATCTGACAGCTCTGAAGCATTCCTACTTCAATCCAGTCTGCACCTGCCACACGTCAATCATTCATCCAGCGCATTTTGACAGCTCTGTTCTGAGCACATCTCATCTCATTACTTTTCATCTGACATTTCTCTAACACCTTGTATCCGTTCCGGTCTCATCTCACTTTGTATCTGACATTCATATTTCGTCCATGTGCCTAGCGGAGGGTCGACTTGTGACTAGCTAGTGCCATTTTCATCCTTGATTTCGATTTGTACGACTTTGTCTTCATTCATCCTTGTTCCCACCTTTGTATTTTCCATCCGATCTGCTTTCGATCTGATCTGGTCCATTCCAATCTGGGACCAGATCCATTATGTTCAATCCATTTCGCCACCAGATGCCTATGTGGGGCACACTGCAGGCATATTCATTCGATGGACATTCCATCACTCTATTATGCTACCTTGATGACATTGATGATATCTGCACAGAGAAGGGTCTCGGTGATCAACAAAAGATTGACTGCACATTTTACTATGCGTCTCTTGATGAAGTGGAACTCTGGGAGACACTCCCAGAGGCGACTTCTGCTACCCTGTATTGGCTTGCATTTGTAGCAGCCATCATTTTATTGTACCCAGGATGCGAATCTGCTAAAATTCGTAGGTTCATCTCAGTCACAACTGCTCTGAGGTCTCAATGATCTTGGAGCATATCACCGTCAATTCCTCAAGATCTTGTCTCATCCCATCATGCTCGACTGTCTCTCAGTATGGAAGTGGGACTATCTCTTCAAGAGTGGTCTTTCATCCAACATTCATGCATCTGTCCGCAACCCCGGTTGCTAGTGGTCCGGTCCGATGTCCATCCAGATAATCCATATCCAATGGTGGACACCCTAGTAGCCACTTCTTTCCTCCTTTCACATCATCCTCATTCTGAATCTGTGCCTACTCATTCGCTCCTTCTTTCTATCAAACCACTGCAGGTACCTTCCGCACCAGATCATGTAGATCCAGTTAATGTGTCATTCATCTCCCTTCCGCCATCCGTCCTTTCCATTGTGCTGGATCTTGTTGATCCATTCAGCACTCCCGTCGAGCTGCTCTGATCATTCCTCGCTACCATTGCTCATGACCCCGTCGGTCTAGAGTTCACCTCATTCATACTGCCCTCATCCTCTCTGTCGTCCGCCGCACCAGATCCCATTGACCTGGTTTTCATCTCATCCATTCTGCCCTCAGCACCCTATCCTCCGCTTTTCACTTCTATCGCTATCGCTCCCACTACTGATGCTATCTTGGACATCGACGTGTCCATCTTCACAGAGACCTCAGCATTCGAGGTATTGATGCCTCCTTTGCATGCTGAGGCTACCATCATCCTCCCATTCATACCATCCACCAATCTGGTGCCCATCACATCCCTTAAAGCAGCATGTCTGGTTGCTATGTATTTCGTCGCTGGTTCCAGTTGAGCCGTCTCTACTATCCACCACCCCTCCCATTCATATCTCGGTACTGCCACTACCTCGCACCTCTGTCCTCTCATTCTCAACACTGGACATTGTCAATGATGTCCTGTATCCCCCTCCTCCATACTCAGTTCATCCATCATCTCGTTTTCAGTGACCTCTGTGGCTCAATGCCCAGAAGGTCATTATTCAAAGTCCTCCATGGGAGGGAAGGGACTGTAAAGCCCTTCCATTTCCATTTTCTTTTCCTAATCGTACTCCACCATCTGATGTTTCATTCCACCCTCCAGACCCGGATCTGGATCCTCTCTACTGGATAGGGACCCATCCTGTTCTTTTCGCAGATTCTGTTCATAAAATCAGTCATTCAGAAGGTATAGATGAAGAAAGTATTCTCAATGAAGAAGATCAACTTTTCTGTTCATTCAACCTCGTAACATCATCCATCGACAATCCGCTGCCATTCGTTAAGACTCCCTTACACCATACCCATCATCCACTGCTTTTATCCTCCAAAATCGTATATTAGTTGTTTCTACCCCAGTTTTCCATCCGGTGAAGAGAAGTTGACTGACCTAGGCTGCTATACATCTCTGGATAGGAAACTAGAAGGTCAGCAACAGAAAGAAAGAAAATGAAGGGACAATTGGTTCATCCCAGGAGAATTGCAGGTAGAGAATCAAGGGAATGCAACTGCAGGGCTTACAGGACTCCTTGGTAGACAATCTAGAAGAGCTCCTAATGCTTCAGACACAGCTGACAAGCACAGGACTTGATTCTTCTAGGATCCAGAGAGAAAGAGAAGAGATACAGATATGACTGGATTGATGAGGACAGAAGACTCTCACTCAAACTGAGTGATAGATGATTGATTGATTGTCTTTGCTGTGTGCAAAACACAACTTTTATAGTCTAGGCACATCCAAGACTCTAAATAAACATAAAGAAGGGAGCATCTGATATGAATCCAGTGATCAAATCACAATACAGAGCATCCAGTACATAGTGTCTGGTACACTATACATACAGTATGAATCCATCCAGTAGATGGACTGGATTAAAAGAAACAAGATACAAGGAACTGAATATGTATGAGTAGGGCAGACCAGAACTAGATTGGACACAGATCGACACAGATGCTTGATGACTCAATGACAACCTAGTAAAAGTCAAATAGATGTAGAATGACCAGATACAGACCTAAGGAGTGATGGCTCCTTACAGCAGAAAAGTGATGGAGTTCTGAATTGCAGCAATATAGTTGGTTGCACAGTTGATCATGCCTGTCATTCCCATCATGAGCACATTGGTGAACATTCCAGAGGTTACCCCTTTGCTTCTGGATTGCCTGCTGCTAGACAAGGAAGAGTGATGAGAGAGAGAATATGGGGCAGTGGCACCACACTGGCTTTTTGACACTTTCATGGATGATATGATGCTGGAACAGTTGAAGGATGTATGGCCAACCAGCATTGTGCTTGCCAATGTATTGCTGATATAATCTATATGGGAAATCTGTGGATCTATATATCCTAACTGATTGAAAGAAAGCAGAGCATTGTCAAGAGCATTATGCTGGACATTGTAATTGGATGAAGTGACTCCCTGTCCAAGTTGAAGCAGGTGGTTGAGCTCAGCATCTGGATCTATGAGATCACCAGTGGAGGAAGTTGTGATGTCAGAGCTGCCACCCACAGTCAAGGTCAAAGAGAGAGTAAAAGTGGAAGTGTTGACAAATTGATCACTTGCAGGAGCAACTGAGTAGCTTTCATC
>JBBPTO010001944.1:0-12885 GCA_038094155.1 Pulveroboletus cf. aberrans
TATTTGACAAATAGAGAGACCTGATTCAGACAGAGAGAGGATATTGGCTTTAACAGAGGTAAGAATGGACATCATGATGATGTTGGTTATATAAGTGGGTTGTGTATTGTTTATACATCTCAGAATTATGTCATTTACATCACCAATCAGGGTCAAAGCATAGCATCCATCAGAAGCTATCATATTCTTATGTTATTTACTAAATAATAAATTGCAGCATGATGCTCAAATCAGTGTCCCAATGACATGTCATATTAAAATAGGCATAGCTCAGTGGCATGACAACCGAATCACATGATCCAAGTGGGGTTAGAATGCCTAGAGCAGGTACCACCTTCGCCCTTGCATGTATTTGGCCTTGTTTGATCTCTATCACTGGCAATTCACCAATCTATTCAAAATGCACTAACATTGGGACACTTTTTTGAGCCACTGTATATACATTAAGATAGATAGTAATTATTCCTTCAGCCATATACAGTCAACTCCCTTCTAACTGATACCATGTACATAGCTGAGTAATAAAGACTGCATCTAGATTGTCATGTGGTCAATCCTGAAGTGTAATTCAGGTTATGCTTTTAATTAAGTTTGACTGATACATAGGTCAGTCAAGCCTCATAGTCGACCTATGTATGTCTTTTTAGTAACATGAATAGTGTTAAGCACTATGGTCTGCCTGTATTAACAGAGCACAAGACCTAGTGTTTGATTCACAGAATCTCAACAGGGAGATCCAGAGAGGTTTTGAAAGAGAATGGCAGAGGAAAGCAAGAAAGAGGTATAGAACCCCCACTCCATATTCATGTAGGTGCAGACAATGCCACATTTACCAGAAAGATCTGAACAGAGCCAGAGTTTATGATTACAGTAATCTCATTGAGAATTTCCCCTATCTACATACTAAGTGACATCTTGAGTCTTTAAAGCACTACCCATACCATTATAAGTCTCCTGTAATCATGTCCACACAATTAAACCAGGTCATGGCCAACCCAACAATTGATTGGACCAAAAAGGTTGAAGTGATCCTTAATGAGTTCAACCAATTCCTTGCCATGTATTAGCAGCTTGTGTTACAATCAGCCCCCCTTTTCTCTTACTGCTTACACACACATGGGTATTAATCCCAATCTGGATGTTCTTTTCTTTTCATCACTAACTATGATACCATGACTCCTTGTCCATTTCCATCACATTCCTTGCAATTCCATTTGCTCAGTCAGTGACTCCACCCTTACCTACCCTGAACTCTCTCTACCTCTATATAAACCTCATTGTATTGTACTTGTATTTTCCAAGCTAGACCTCCCCTTTGTGTACCTCAATACACTGAGTCTTCACTCCACTCCATGTCCCTCATCTTAGTCCTCATTGGAAACCCTTTGCTCTTTGAGACTTTGTAGCACTCTTGAGGCTACACTGTAAAACTCCTAGGAACTCCAAAGTGGAACTCCTAAGCTAATGAAAAGGATATGAGTGTAGTTCTTGACCCAGGGGATTGCAAAGAGAGAAAGAAAGTGAGTGAGGGCGAATATGGATGGCTCACTGTTGTTCTGAGAAATAAGAGTCTGATTCCTCCCCATTTGGTAGAGCTAAGGAATCAACTATGGAGTTGTCAGGAGTTGTCAGGAGTTGCAGGACTTGAAGGGAAATGAAGGAAATCAAACTTGAAGACTTAGGACTGATGTTGAATGGTGGTAACTGACTTCTAGAACTAAGTTCTATATACAAACTTTTAAGTCTGGGTATTTCTGAGACTGTGAATCAAAATAAAACATGAAGAAATGAATGTAGACACTAAATAAAGGAATATCTCAATAGGGGAGCACAACTCTGACTCATGGATGACTCACCCGGAGCATGGAAACTAAGGTCTGGTCCTCCAGAGGTTGGAGTTCCAACTTGAGAAGATGGCCTGTGACTGTTGAGTCTTGGAGGAGCAGTGGAGGAACTCAGAGGAGGTACGAATACTTGGAGGAAGTGGGAATGTCACTGTAGGGAGCTTCAGGCTCCTACAATGCTGTTCCAGGGAACCTCTTGTCACTCAGAGATGTTAGATCTTTGGGAAGTCTTCTCTTTGACATTTGATCATTGAAATAGAACAAGCAGAAAGCCTTGTTCTTCTAGAACTCCTGTACTTCATTCTCATAGAGCGGCTTGCCCTGCTCTCCTTCATCCTTAGTGTACTAGACCCTCTTTAGAGGCTATGCCTATCCTCTACCTGAGGTGGTCATAACATAAAGAAGAAAGGAAAACTTCATCATCATTGTGATATAGATTGATGATGCACTTTTCATGGGTAGTGATAAAACACTAGTCTTTAAAGAAAAGAAACATTTCATGAAGAAATGGGAATGCAAAGATCTTGAAGAAGCAAAAGAATATCTATTCATGAGGATAACAAGAGATTGAATCAAACAAACTCTTGTCCTTGACCAAATAACCTATGCTGAAAAGGTCATCAAATGCTTTGATCAAGAGAACTTTAAAACAGTTACAACACCTTTACCCTCAGGATATACAGTGGCTCAAAAAAGTGTCCCAATGTTGGTGCATTTTGAAGAGATTGGTTAATTTCCTGTAAAAAAAAAGAGGCTACATACTTGCAAGAGCGATAGTAGTACTTGCTCTGCGCTTCCTAATTTCACTTATATCATGTAATTCAGTTGTCATTCCACTGAGTTACAGCCATTTTAAAATGACATGTCACTGGGACACTTATTTGAGCATCATTCCAATTTTATATTTTTAGTTCTTAGTGTGTCTTCCTTTGGCCTTAATAACTGCCTCTAGCCTTCTAGGCATACTTTTTATCAATATTTGACCTTCTTAGCCTCAATAATGCCCCACTCCACTGCAATCCTCTCCCAAGGTTCCCATATTTCCCCAGCTTGTTTTGAATAGTTGTTGAGCTATTGTTTCAGTATTTGCCAGACATGTTCAATAGGGCTAATGTCTGGAGATTGTGGGGGCCAATCCAGAAGCTTGATTCCATGAAATTCAAGCCATTCCTGAGCTCTTTGGAGGAGTGCTTGGGGTCATTATCCTGTTGAAAGATAATGTCTTTCTAACAAATACCAGAGTTTTCCATGCTATGAAGCAGATTACCCTTCAAAATGGAGACACAGTGCTCAGCATTCATCTTGCCCCCTACCCCTGCCAAGATGCCAATACCATTCCAGCCCATACATTTCAAAACCATCAAGAAATCTCCTTCAAACTGTACCATTCTCTATACCTTTCTTTTCTGTGAAAGCTTACCTGCCATTTTTTATACATACTTTCTTCCATCTGATCTAATCCTGTTAAGCTTGGTTTCATCTGACCAAATAACCCTAGTCTGGTCCTCTACAGTCCAGTTTTAATGCTTAAGAGCAAAGGCTAGCATTTTTTTTCTTGACTACAATCTTCAAGGAAGTGGCCTTGAGGACATTGTGAACAGTTTGGGATGAGACAGGAGAGAATAGAAAAGAATTGATGAGATGGGTTGCTTGAACAGCATTTTCCACTTTCCCAGTGGTAATACTAGAAATACTCCTTTTCTTATCAGTAGAGGAAACCTTGGAAGAACACCCTAGCTTGATGTTTTCCTTCTCTAGAAGGTATCATTTGATGACTCTGGCCACAGTAGACTTCTACAACCCAGTTAGAGAGGAGATCTGAAGAATAGAGAGACCAGATTCAGCAAGAGAGAGAATATTAGCTTTAATAGATGTAGGAATGGACTTTATTATGATATTGATTAACTGAGTGGGATGAGTATTAATTATACACCTTAAAATTACATAATTTACATAATCATTCAGGGTCAAGGTATTGCATCCATCAGAAGCTGTCATATTCATATGTTATTTGCCAGATAATGAATCACAGCATGATGCTCAAATAAGTGTCCAATGACATGTCATTTTAAAATGGCTGTAACTCAGTGACATGACAACCAAATCACATGATATAAGTGGGGTTACGAATCATAGAGCAAGTACTACCTTCGCTTTTGCAAGTATTTGGCCTTGTTTTGCTTTCTTCACTGGCAATTAACCAATCTCTTCAAAATGCACCAAAACTGGGACACTTTTTTGAGCCACCATAATCCTATGCCATCAACACAGGAAAAACCTGATCCCAAGATTCAAAGCCTCTTTTGAATGCTCTGAAGAAGACCAGATGTTGCATTTGCAGTACTCAAAATGTCACAGTTCTCTGCAAATCCAACAGAAGAACATTTGCAGAAAGCAATCTGGATAGTTTGCTATGTTTCTTCAATAAAGAATCTGTGCATCAAATATTCTGCAAATGGTCTTCAAAATGGTCTTATAGCATACTCTGATACAGACTGGGCTGAAGATGTAGAAACATCAAGATCCACCACAGGATATGCTATATTTCTTGCAAATGAAATGATCTCATGGCTTTCAAGGCAATGAAAACATGTTAGACTCTTGTTCACTGAAGCAGAATATTGTGGGATGATAGAAGTGGCAAAGCAAATAGACTGAATGAGAATCCTATTTGAAGAACTAGTGTTTTCACTCAAGCCAATTTCTCTATGTGTGGACAATCAAGGTGGTATGTTTTTGGCATCAAGCCCTGTACAGGAAGGTCACACAAAACATGTCAGAAGGATAGTCACTACATTCAAGAAGCCATTGAGTTTAAAGAAGTTGAGCTACTCTATGTTGAAACCACAAAACAGTTTGCAGATGTCTTTACCAAGAATCTGGGAAATGTCATGTTTCAAGAAAACATAAATGCTTTGAAACTGATTTCATATCCTCAAAGTATGTAACATTCCAGTGAGAAGGAGTGTTGAGAGACTGTGAATCAAACACTAGGTCTTGTGCTCCATTAATACAGGCAGACCATAGTGAAAATACACTATTCATGTTACTGAAGATATAGGTTGACTATTAGGCTTGACTAACACATCAGTCAAACCTAATTAAAGTGTAAACTTAATTACACTTCAGGATCAACCACATGACAATCTAGATGCAGTCTCTATGACTCAGCTATGATGTCATTGGTCTGGATCATTTCAAGCTCCACAACTGTTGTATTGGGTTGATTCAGACTCAACTCCACCTATTTGAAATAAGTAGAGCAGCATGACAGATTCTCTGATGTCATTCTGACATCATTAACCTTGTTCCAGCTACATCACACACAAGTACATACATGTTCCTAGATGTATTTAAAGGCAATAGATACCATGATGTAATTAATAACAAGATTCATTTCCCCTTAAGATCAAGCTTCTAAAGAAGCTCACAAGGGTTGATCTCATCAATCTTGACTGACTCAAACTTGGTCACAAGAACATTTGTCAAAATCTATGGTATGAGCAAAGATACTCAGTACTACTACCTATCAGTACAACCATAGATAGATGAATAAGAAGAGTCTCACCTCAGCCAGATGCCCAAGGAAACAATCACAACTAAGGTGAGTTGAAGAAAACACGAGGATTACATAGTGAAATGGTATGTGCACATTCTAACTTCAAAGAACTTTGATCTGGTGTTAAGCAAGGGTAAGTGAAGTCCATTTGAAATAGTTCAAGACAAGAAAGGAATGGTTAAATAAAAGTAGAATGAGTTGTATGACTTTCAGAAGTTGTATAATGTGTTATAAAATGGTATGATGTGTCAAGGCATATTACTGAAACAGATAAATGCAACTCCAGAGTGAATGGAGCAGAGGACATACAAAAAAGTGGGTGGAGCACACTTGAAGTTGTACCAGAGTTGTACCAGAGTTATACTTTGACACCTTTAGTCTCTATCTCAGTGAGCATTCTCAACTCACCTCTCTCTTCTCTGCCCTGTGCAACAGAAGTACCCTTTTATCCTCCTGTTAAGTTTTTCTATTTTAGAGGGTAAGAAAGAAGCCCCTAAAGCATTAGGAGCTGCACCAGTAGTAACAGCTTGTGGTGCTGCAGCAGGGGCATCAATGGTTGTAACTGCAGCATTAGCTGGCAACTGTGGGAAGATGGCATAGTATTGCCAGGTGGTGGGATAGGTGGTGGTAGTATCCAGCAGTGGCAGTGCTTAACTGAACATGATAGTGTAGAAAGGTGGGTAGATGTGTATGATGTGTAGTAGATAATATGCATGCTGGATGGCTAGAGCACAGGGCTCTCAACCTCTTAGGTTTGAAAAGATGGTGGGAGAATAATTGATTGTTTCTTCTACTTATAATTGAATAGATGATAGTGGGTGACTTTCCATAGCCACTATTCTTGTAGAATAGGATAAATCAGCCTTTGAATCATATTTCAAATTATTTTACTATGATGAAATATTCTGGTCATCAGTCTGCAGTGCAGGAATAAAATATTCTGCTAAATCTATGCACCATATGGATTTGAATGATTGCATCAATCACCTTGCTGCAGCTGAAAAAGAAGAACTCAAGAAAGAACAGATGGGTGGAGAACATGACACCATAGTTAGAGTTGTTGCCACTGTCATCACAGGAGCAGAGATCACTCAGAAAGCTTGCATTGAGACATGTCATGGATGCTGCCTCTATCTTTGTCATGCTCAACTCCTGCCAGATCCTCAAGGTGATACACCATGGCAAAGGCTGTATGACAGTCAAAGCAACCAGGCTTTCATCACAACAATGGGATTTGGTGTAGATACATTCAGATATATTCTAGCATCTGAATTTTCGGCCAGCAGGGATGAGACAGCTATTCCCTGCTCAGATACATACAAACTTGCTGGGCAATGCAAGACCTGAATGGCGCTCATTGGATGCTGCAGGTGTACTTGGTCTTGTCTTGCATCACCTGAACTCTACAATGTGAAAGGTTAGCTTGCAACAGATCTTTGCCATTATTCCATCTATGACATCTTGTTACATCAAATTTGGTCTACAAATACTCCTTACCACACTCAAGACCCTTTCTGAGGCTCAGATATGCTGGCCACAGCCAAGGGAATTCAAGGAACTGTCTAGTCTGGTCACACAGCGTCATCCCCACCTTCTTGGCACATTCAAAAGTATTGATGGTTTGAAGCTTCCTGTGAAGACTTCAGATGATGATGAAATTGAAAATGCTACATTCAATGGATGGCTCTCCAAGCATTTCATCAGTTCAGTCATAGTTTTTTCATTCCAGGGTACATTTCTTGATTGTATCAAGTGGTATTTGACTGACAACTCACTTGAAAGATGTCATTATTGGAGCAAGGACAAATACACCTGGAAGCTGGCACAATTCACATGTTGCACAGCTGATCTACCATAGCTTGTGTAGAAATACACCAGAAGGCCACTATCTCATTGTGGACACTGCATTCCCACAGAGTACAGCTGAGATCAGGGAATGAATTCAATCTCCTTTGAAGGAAGGTCAGTGCATTAGAGGTACTCTGGAGCAACTTGAGAAGGCTTCAGCATTCAACTGTGAGTTGCTGTCATACCAGCAGATCACAGAATGGGGCATGCAAGCCATCCAGGGCTCATTTGAAAGACTTCACCTACCACTAGACTGTGATAACAATGACAGGCATGCAGATTTAATTGAAATCTGCCTATAACTGCATAATCTTTGCACAATCAAAGTGGGGATTAATCAAATCTGAACTGTATACATGCAATATTGGCAGGATTCAGCAGAAGATATGGAAATATGAACATGGTTTTGGGCCAAAAACAGGTTGTTGTTTCACTGGGTACCATGTGGACTTGTCATGGTTGCACACTGGACAAATTCAGGTAAACATCAGCATAGAGTAAAAATTGCACAGCATCTATGTGTTAACATCAGCCAGCAGATTAGTTTTGCCCATTCTACTGTAGTGTGCACCCACCATTAACTAGAGAGTTAGTTGAAGCATGAGTGCTTTGTGTGCTGCAGCACTGCTGATTTTGCTGGCATTGATTGCCAAAATTGGCTAGTCAATGCAGATATTCTGTAACAAATAATCTGTTCAAGGGGGCCTGACCCCAACTTCAGATTAAGGTTTATTGGAGGGCTATGAATTTCAAAGCCTTCCATTTCTACATTGGCAGCTCAGCATGATTTCCATATGGGGTGAAATTTATTCTATTCTTCAAATTATTAGGCTATGGAAAGTCACCCAGTACTCTATTGCTTATGTGGACTGTATAGATTTTACTAAGCTCAGCTTGTCGCCAGCTTGATACCCAACACAGATCTTGGTCACAAGACCACAAGGTTAGTCATTATCAATGGGGACAGAGTCATTGGCAGGGACTTATTCAATCACAATCACCTCAGTTGAGCAGACTTCCTGCTAGCTGTCATATAAAAAGGCCACCCTTGTTATAGACCCCCTTTTGCTTTTCAATTCTCATGTGAATGCTTGACATACTATTTGTCAGTGCCACCTTAGATGCAGCAGTGGCTCCTGATTTTCATATAACACAACAGGTTGGTTCATGCTTTGTGTCAAAATATATAACTCCTCCAAGGTCCTCTGACTTACTCCAGACCTGTTCCACACAACTCTGAACTTTCCTCTGCAAAGTACAACTCCTGACTCTGGAGTTATTCAGAGTTGGCTCGATACTCAGTAATGTCCTTTCTCTCTTTCAGACCTCTTATTTCCTATTCCAGACATTACATCAGAGTTACATCAGAGTTCATGTGCCCTGATTTCCATCAGTATTTTAGACAGTCCACTTTGTCATCCCTTCCTCAGTTGTTCTGCCATCACTGTGCAACACTGAGGTTAGTTTTCTAGCTACATCTAGCTTCTATTTTACTTATGTTTGCAGTCTGGGTATCTCTACCCTCCTATAGTGCACACATTCTGACACTTTGTTCTGACCTGAATGTTGTACTAAACATGAACCCCGATTAAACTTCAAGTTTTGTCTCGTCTCCACAACATTTAGGTCAATCTTAAATATGGATGCAGCCATTGTGCGTTGTGTAAGCCTAAGCCTACCATAGCCGAGCTGAGCCATGTAAAACACTATGGATGGCTGGGAGTACTCCATGTCATAGACCATCTGCCCAAACGTCCATAGCTCAAACGCTCATCCCCAATCAGAGAATTTTTTGCCAAGTCCAAGTAAAACTTCCACTGACAGTCTCCGATAGTACACCGATAACAGTAGTCTGACGACACACGTCCAGTTGAACACTCTTCGTTACAAGTGAATGGATACTACTGTTCCCGCATTACCGCTTGGAGCGTTCCATATCCGAGGCGCGTGTGCACCTGTGTTACAGAATAAGCAGGTGACAGCAATAACCTACGTTGGGTTTTATAGGCGGGTGATGCTGCTTGCTGGCAGGCTCCTCGAGTCACAGATCGACCACAACGTACATCACATGTACATCCGTCATTCACCTCTTTTCCCCATCGCTGCAATCGGTGCAGTTGTTACCGCCCACCACCATCTGCAACCTTGCGAGCACATGACACCTGGCATGAGGACCATGTGTTGTCCCTCCAACCCTCCTCCTACTGTCCTGGATGACTCGCCTGATGTCAGATTCGAGGTGAGATTCGCTCGTCCTTATAACTTGGTGTATTCCGGCCGACAGCAGTGGATGCAGTTTTTCGTTAACTGTTTTAGTCCTCCTCGTGAACTCGAGTGCCCCGATGACAACGTGCTCCGATGCTGCCTTGGTATATTGGTGAGCGATAACCGCGCAATTCAAATAGAGCGATGCTGATGCCCCCTCACCAGGATCACCCAGGGCAGTATTTTTGCCGACCCACCAATTGATGTCCCCTCTTGAGCAGGACGACCTCCTGGAATTCTGCCGAGCCTTCGTGTTTTGATGCTATAGGTTGCGCGAGATATAGTACCGATGCGTCAGAAAGTATATATTGCCATGCTTGACAAGGTTTCTGCCATCCTGCTCGGCTACTGTAGTCCTTGATTGAGCATTCCAACTTAGAGCCCCCGGTTGATAGCACAAGTTAGCACTGATAAGCTGTGAGACACCGACAGTTATATTGTGCCCCAACAACAAAGAGGTTGACAGAGGAGACAAGAAAACGAGGCGGAAGGAGTTGGGAAAGTGACGGTGTCATCAATGGTGATGCAGACTCGCACTGTCCCGGCAGCCCGCCAGGAAGTTCTTCCTCTCGGTCCACGATATCCCCCAATTGGCTCTCATTATCGACTTTGCGTTGTGTGTACTGAAATACGGCCGGGCAGTACAAAGTCGAATCTACTGTGGAAAATCGGACGCACCGGCAGGAGGGCCGAAAAGTTGCACTCGTTTGGAACGAGCGTGAGGACTCGGAGTGGTTGTTGTGCGTACATATCCGTCTTCTCCATCCATGGGAGTTCGTCAGTGATGCAGACGATACTTCCACCCTCCTCATTCATGTATACCGGAGTCACCACACCGGAAAGGACAATGCGATCGGAAAGCTGGATATCACAATCGGGGAGGTATTGGGAAAGCGCGAGAACGGCTGTGCGAGAGAAGTCGTATATCACTTGGCTTGCCGATGTGATCCTTGCGATCTACAGTCTTCGAAGCCCCTCTCGCCAACGATACATCTGGAGTCTCCGACATTATAATCCGGTGTACGCTGATTGCTGAGCTATGCATTGGGGTTTAAACTCGTAGTCCAGGGTCACCGCTGAGTGGCCCGGCTTTGCTGGCTTCACGTCTCGGCGCCTTGCCTTGACCGCAGACCAATTAGCGGACATCAATGCAGCTAAGCGCCAGGCTGTTCATAGCGTTTATATCCGGTAACTGAAGGGGAAAATATATTCGGATGCCCGGGGGCCCTCTGGCTCGATTCAAACATCAACCCAGCAGGTTCTTGACTATGCGTCGAACTGGAATTTCTAAAGCGAGTCGTTAAGACCACGAATGGACAGCGGTCGCAAAGCGAAGACGACCGATCCCAGTATCGAGCGAACCTTCTCCGTATCATGGAGATCACACCAAGAGAGTCCAGGTACAGCGCGTCGAGCAGTGAATAAACAAGAGCACTTTACGCACCTACGCCATTCTGAACTGCTCGAAGGAACTGATTGAAGTTGCGTGACAGGCAAAATGTGGACGGTATTGACGTACATGGTCACCGTGGCGGCAGAGATGAACAATCCAGGGGCCTTTTGTACTATCATCTCGATATTATCCTCGGATTTCTAAGAGAGGATGGCATCCATATTTTCACGAATCCCTTCTAACGAGTGACGAACGCAGGCTCTGATGTCGTCGTCGACACCGAAGCTTGTAACTGAAATAGACGAGTCGTGTTCCGCAACTCTGGTTGGACGGCGAAAAGCCTGGACAATGTAGGTTCGGCTCTGCATGAGCAGCCAACGACAGGAATGTAAGATCGGTTTGAGGTACCAATGAACCCATCTTATTTACCATTTCCATATCATCACATACATTAAGGTAGCCGACGACGATCGGAACCGGGTCTGGAAGGAAGCCACGGACGCTTGTTTCACTAATACCCTTATGGGGATCACGGAGTATGCGTCAAGAGCATTTGGCAGAGCTGGCGCAACGGATTGGGCGAAAGCAGGCGACTTGCTGGCTGCTGTTCAGGAGAATCCTTGTCCTTCCGCGAGAGGGGAAAACAGCTTGCTGCGAGTCGCCACTGACTCGCATATCTATCTGTCAAGTTTTCCACGACGGCTGACTTTCCAGGACCCGCAGGACTGTTTAATCAGCGAATGCACTGGGATAGTCGACCCACTCCTCGAGGTGTGCAAGGAGTTCCGACCGTGTGTTCGGAAGGAAATCGATCGATCGATTCAAATGCTGTACCAGGTACACTGGCACATGGAGGTTCTCTGGTCCTTCTGGTGAAGTCAATACGCATTATAAGGCAACATTCTCACCCGGTGAGCCTTGGAATACTTGATTATTACCATGTACGATGGTATTGACCCGCCGCCGGTGTGTAGTCGCCCCAGGCTTGTGTTCTTGGATGAACGTGCTGCCAGAGGTCCTTGTGAACCTCGCCAAAGGTCGAATGACTGGTACCGACGTTGGATGAGTCTAGTTGCAGTTGCTCCGGGAGGAGATGTTCATTTGTCACTTTCCCATGTGAACGAACGTCCGACCGGCTTCAAATCCCGTCTGGAAAGAGGTCTTTGACCCGGCCCAGAAAAGGATGACGTCGTTCGCGATAAGAATCCTGGTCGCTGCAACAAGCCGCGTACTTTGGATCCTGCACAAAAGAGACCTTACCTGCAGGTCGACGGGGTCGAAGGAGCCAAGGGACTCGCCACGGTGACGAAAAGATTCTCTGGCAAGTTCGTCGCCCGCTCTGTCAGAGGAGCCACCGTAGAGAGTTGTTGGTCACTCGATGGCGTCACCGTAACAGCTGGTCAGCCACCCTATGGTGCGAATCACTTAGCCACCGCTACTTGTGTGCAAATATTTCCCGCCCTTTGGAAAAAAAAAACCATATTTTTTCCCTCTTGTAAAAACAATGTGATGAGTAGATAATATCCACAAGAGCAATTGTTGATTTAAAAATCTGAGCAAGAAAAAAAATAATGCTGACCCAAATTTGGCCATGTCTAAGACAAGTAGCCTATTCATCAAATACTGCTGTAACAGACTTTGGAATACATTGGTGGGACTTGTACTTGGTGGAACTGAATGCTTTCACCTGAATCTGTGCCTCTTTTGTCCCCAGTCCTGATTGGTGTGCATCCATCCATTGATGAACCTGATGTCCCCACAATGCAGTAAGCCTGGTTTATGACATCAATACTTCATCTCATTCACATCACTGCACATCATCTGTTCTCCTTACTGTCTCCTGTTTCAATCCAATGCCCATTCCTGTAACAGGAGGGTACAAGGGTACTCCTGTTGTGCAGGGCAGAGAAGAGAGAGGTGAGTCAAGGATGCTCACTGAGATAGAGACTAAAGTTCTTGTGACCAAGTTTGGGTTA
>JBBPTO010001945.1:0-12883 GCA_038094155.1 Pulveroboletus cf. aberrans
ATCCACCAAAGGACAGTCTTGTCCTCTTGGTGTTCCCTCAGCATCAAAGTCGTCGACTCACTCTTCCCTTTCCTCTCTCATTGTCTATTGAGCGACCTAGAGCCTTAAGTGGTTCTGAGTTGTTTCATTCTCTCTGTTCAGTTTGTGGTAAATCTGACTTAGGTGGCAGCATATGAGGATTGGAATCAGCAGATGAGGTGCTTAAATGAGAGGAAGGTGATCTAGGTCTTTGATGAATAGGTGGTCGAAGATCAGGAATGTTGATTATGACATGATGAGAAGGAGGGTCTAGATTAATTTTCATCTTGGTCATTATCATGAAGGTCAGGTGCAGTGTCTTCATATATTGAGGGTGGTTTGTCTTCTATCTCTCTGAGAGCAGATAGGAAACTTGATTCATCAAAAGTGGCATGAGTGGAGATGAAGATTCGATGACATTGACTGGACCAGAATCTCCAACCCTTTGTATTGGTCTCATATCCAACAAAGATAATCCTCTCAGCTTTTGCTGAGAGTTTATCCTGATGTTGTTCAGGGAGAATGAACACATAAGCCTTGCAACCAAAGATGCAAAAGTAGGACACATCCGGTTTGTCTCCATTGAAGAGTTCAATGGGCATTTTTCATTGATTTCATCCCACTGGTTGTCTGTTGTAGATGTGAAGAGAGGTCTCTAGAGCTTCTTGCCAGAAGCTTCTAGGTAGACTAGCCTGATGATGCATAGCTTCTGCTTTCTCCATGATGGTGTGATCAAATCTCTCAGCATGTCCATTCTGTTGTGGTGTATGGCAGGAAAAGGTCTGATGTGTGATGCCTCAAGATGAGAAGAATGATTGGATGTCCTTTCCTAAGTATTTCCCACCATGATCTGAACATACAGAGGTGACACATGAATCAGACTGATTTTGAAGCCAAGCAATCTGGCATTGAAGCACAGCTGAAGTACCAGATTTCTCACAAAGGAAGTGCAGGAGGGTGAAGCCAGAGTAGTCATCAATTAGAGTGAGGACATAGCAGCAACAAGAGTGTGATTCAACAGGAAAAGGTCCCATCAAAGCAGTGTGCAGTCATGCAAGGGGGTGACCAGCTCTCTTGTTTGAAGGACCAAAGGGGCGATCTGACATTTTTCCTAAAGCGCAACCTTTGCAAGGTGGAGTGTCAGGTGGAATGGATATGGAAGGGCATCCAGAAGTTTGAGTGCCAAAATGTCCCATTGCATTCTTGGAGCAATGTCTGAAGTCATGGTGCCAAAGATGATATGAATCATTAGTTGCCATTGAGGCAATCATTCCAGGTTTAGTTGAGGTCGACTGAAACCAATGATGATTGTTATCTGAACATGAGGCAGAAGCCTGGATGACCAGAAGTCCTCAATCATCCCAGATGCAGTTTTCACCATTTGATATCTCACATCTGAAACCTTGAGAGGTCAGAGTGGGCACAGAAAGGAGGCAATGTGCTGCCTTAGATGCATACCAGTCATGTTCAAGTACCATAGGATCAAAACCACCAGGATGGATGATAACTTTTCGAGGTCCATGCATTTCAACAGTCCATGCATTTGCCAGAGGCTTGTTTGGTACCTTTACCAAGATGTGTGGAGTTATCTAGGTAAGGGGTGATGTAATCAGTGCAACTACTGTCAATCACCCAGTGGGAATGTTCAAAGGAGCTCAGGGGAATTCCGACAATATACAAACCAAATGGTTTACACCTTCATGGCTATGGTTTATTCAAGTCTCTTTCAAATCAGCAAGATATTGCATGATAGAAAGGGTAGCAAAGGTAATAGGTTCTATCTCATCCATATAGGAAATCTTCTTTTATGGGATAGGAATGTCTCTGATGCTAGCACCAGGCAAAAAAGAGTTGGATGGTAAACCACCAAGAACAAATTTCTCAGCTTTCTTCTTTGTCAACTTCTTTAATCTTGAGGGTCTTGTCAATTTCTCCTTAGAGCGAGGAAGAGAATTGACGGTTTCAAAATAAATTCAAAGGTCCAGCCATACCATCATCCATGTCAGTGTCAACAGGATGATCCCATCCAGCTTCAGCTGTTTCAGAGGAAAAAGAATGTTGTTCTTCTTTTTCCACCTCCATCTGATCTGTAAAATGGTCACATGGGTCATAAGTATTGACCATGGTGGTGAAATCAGCCTCAGTGAATTGATTTGGATCAAAACTCACAATAGCATTTGCCATGACTTCATTCACCTTAGCAGGCTGTTTCCCTTTCCCTTTGTTTGACTGGTGATGTTCACAACAATCCCTTTTTCCATGCTTTGAGGGTCTCTTACTCTTCAAGGGTTTTGAATATGAAGGTTGTAATGAGTGGTCAGGACAATTGTCCTTCTTTTGGTTCTTCCAATGGTTTTCCCATGGAGGACCACTGTGAATCACATTTGTATGATGAACAGAGGAAGAGGAATCTCCACTTAAGTGGGAGGATAGGAAACATCCTTTTGAGGGTCTGATGTTGATCTCTCAAAGTATAGCCTGTTGGACATTCTGTAGAGTGAAGTCCTTCTGATCCATGACACAAATCAAAGTAGAGCGAAGGGAGTCAAAGTCATCAGGAAGTTGGGCAAGCATAATCATGACACAGTGTGATTCAGGCAGAATCATACCAGTGTTTTGCATGTTCTAATAGTGCGAGATCATTACATTGATGTCTTCCTTGGCATGAGAAGGACATTATGCAAGAAATAGAACTGCCCAGCAATTCCTTGAGAGGCAAAGCATCCTCTGAGAGTAGACCATAACTAATAACTCATGGAGTGATAATGGATGAATTGTGTAGCACTGGATCCAGAGATGAAAGATTGGTGTGAGGAAGGAAGAACTCCATTGATGATGGTATCATTGATTGTAAAAGCTAAATATTCAAGGACTTTCTGATCTGATTGCTTCCAGAAGTCAATGTTACCAGTAGCAACATTGCTAGTGGTAGCAAGAGTTCCATCAAAGAAACCTCTGCATCCAATGGTGTTGAAGATGGATCAGTTTTGGGCAGACCAGATGGAGTAGTTACTCTGTTCTTCAAGGATGGGGATGTGAGTGATAATCACACTTTCAATTTTGATATCAGCGATAGTAGGAATGGTAGTGGCCATATCTGTGGAATAAATTCTTCAGCATCATTTCCAATGGGAATTGAGATTACCATTCATTGAACAAACATCCTTTTATTGATCAATCCCATATATACATCCAAGAAGATAGTGTTCATTGCTTGTAAAATATCTCACCTGTATCTATGCCTTTGATTCTGTGTTTCTCCTACACTTTTTCAGATCCAAGAATTTTCTATGAAAGAAATGAACCTTTGTGCCATCATATCAACCAGCCATGATCTCATCAATGAGATCATCATCTTCACAAAGAAATTTTTTCTTTAACAGTTTCTGAAACCTTTTTAGGAGCTTAGATTCTGGTAAGTCATGCCAAATGTTGCAGTGTTCTGGTCAAATTCCACATTTCACTGATGAGTGGTGTATCCAGGAGGGTTCTGGTCATGGTGAGGGTGGTACAAACCCCATACATCATAGCATGTGTTGGCAACCATCATAGATTCTCAGAGTCTAGCATGGGAATCTCCAGAATGATAAGGATTGTTTGGGTTAACTGATCTATTGATTGGAGGGAAGATATCTCACCTCAAAACCTCAAAACCCTGAAAATGTACACATGCAGATGGAGTGGAGTCACAATTCTTGAAAGGAAAAGCCCAACCAGCACCACTGTAGGTGGAGAAGAGGATCTCATCTTTGTACATGAAGGAGCAGGGGAGGATACTCTGATCTGCCATTGTAGTCTCTGCTGTTGTGATCTATAAAGGATCAACAATGTGGGGGCAGTTTGAGTGCACTTTATAGGATGTCAGCTGTTTCCAGAAAGGGTATGTTGGTTTTCTGGAGAAGATCTGGCTGATGACAGGTTTTCTTCAATGGAAGGGGCATGGGTTCTTGAAACACTGCTTCCCTGGTGGACCTGTCCTCCAATAATATCATCACTGTAGATGATTCCAATTTCATTCACAACATGTCTTTGAAGGTGCTGGAGTTCATCTGAAGTAAAGCATGCTTCAAGGACAGGAGTGGGTGTGTGAAAAGGTATTCCTTTTAAAGGATCTGTTGAATGATGAGAGGAGTAGTCTGGAAGAGGATGAGGAGAGTACAAAGGAGGTTGAGAAAGAGGTGAAGAAGGGGTCTCAGGATTGGGAGTAATGAATCCTGGTGGTTAAATTTGATGAGATGATTCAACAAATTGAGCATTTTCTTCTAGAGAAGGTTCAGTGGAATGGAAGAACCCTTGCGATCCAGAGATAGAACCAGGAAGAGGTAATTCACAGACGTTCTGTTCTCTTGTTCAATGTGAGTGTCTTTCAACAATATTTTCCAATCAAACAACTCTAAAATGATGTGAACCAGATCTTCCTATACAGTATTGTCCTTGTTTCAGATGTCATTCACAGAAGGCACAAGGAAGATGATCTCTAGTTGAGATGTTTCATTCACTATCATGAATAACTCAATGTAGGCAATTGGGTTCCACAGAGCAAGAAGGAGAAGGTGTATATTCTGACACAGGTAAACATGTCTCTCCTATGTGAGAAGGGTATCAGAGTTACAAGAGCAGGACAGGATGGATGAGAGGATTGGCATGATGAGGATGAGGATGGTCTCTTTGAAGGTGGTGGAGGATTTGAAGGAGGGTTATGAACTTCTTGAGGTACAGGTCTAGTAGTGACTATAACTGTCAAGGAAGTAAGGAGTCCATTAGTTTATTGATTCATGATGGGGGGAATGAACCATCCAAGATATGAATGATGATGTTTCCAAAAGGAAGTACAATAAAGAATGAGACTCCAAAGCTATAAGTAATGGGATGGTGTAGCACCAAGTGCATGGCATTTCCCAGGATTAAAAATAATCTGAAGATATCTGCAGCAATGCATTTGTCCATAGTGTCAAAGGATATGCAACAGGGATGTGCACAAAGTACATTGAGGTACCTTTAGACGGGGCTCATAACCTAAAGAGATGTAAAGATCCCTTTATCTTGTCCTTCAAGGTAGTGGATGGTCCTACCAGTCAAGGGACTGATAGGGAGAGGAAAGGTTATGGACCTTGGTGGAGGAACTCACAAAGGGTAAATGGAGTGTTGTAACTGGTGAGTGACCATGAGGGAGCTCTCTTTAAATACTTTACAGGACTGTTTGTCTCTGTATAGATCTCTATCATATATGGATAGGTATGAGTCATGAAACATGACTAAAAGAATTAATGGTAGGATATAGATACTAGCCAATGGTATAAGCATCTTGTTTCTATAGTGAATGATGAAACAATATAAGACTGGAAAATGACTGATGATCATGTGATCATGATCTAGAACCTTGGTCATGTAATAAAAGATCAAAAATTGAATACCAAGTTTTAACAGAGTGTGGGTGCACAAAGGGGGAAGAATAGCAGGACAATCTGGGCACCTAATTCTAGCACCTCAGGTAAGATAGTTACTCAAGTTTACTCTAGTCTACTTAGTTACTAGAACTTGGTACACATCAAGCATGGAATGTTCCATACACTGCACCACCAACACCCATTCAACTGAACCCTTCCCCCACTCCATCAATGGTTTTGCTTTCAGAAGAGCCTATGCTCATTGGTAGGCCCTTTCTTATCTCCAAGTGTACTCTCTCATTCTAACCTGCTTTATTGTGAAGACAACCTGCCAGATGGCAGAGACCATTTTAAGCAAACAGAAGAAGGAGGACAAGAACCTCTAGTATGTAACAGGAGAAAAGATAAAAAAGGAAAAAAAAAATCAGATTCTATTTCAAGGAGGTTTGACATATAAAACAGAAAATGCAACATGGAAAGATCAACCTAATTGGTATGCAGATCATCATCAACCATATGGTTCTTTCAGTTATGGTTATTACCCAAGGAACAATCATTATAATCTAGACATAGGAGATCCAACAGATTATGAGTAAATATTGGAGAGAAATCAACTTATGGTGAATGATATACTGTGAGAGACAAGAACATGGGAAAAAATGGCCTAACCACATCTTCTCCAATGCAAAATGTATCTACAATCACTGGCTTGTGGACAGCAGATGTTCTGATCATCTTTCACTATTTATAGATGACTTTGCCCACATTGGCAACAGAACTTGGTATGCAAAAACTGCTGACAATTTGCCCTTGATAGGATATGAACCTGGCAAAGTAATCATTCAACAAGATGGTAAACCTCCAGTCATGCTAGAAACAGTCTGGTACACTCCAAAAGTAAAAGGGGCTAATTTCTTTCAACTGTCATATCCCGGAATCCAACCGAGCCAACTCTGACCTCTGGAACCCAACTCCGCTTGTCCCTCCGGTGATCCCTCACCAAATATGCAACTCCGTTCCTCTGGACATCTCATAGATTCTCTTATGTATGTGTCTTGTTCCGTATTTAGATTAGTCTCACCTTTCTGTCCCCTCCGACGCTGTGTAGCACAGCTCCGGCATATGCCTATCCGACCTCTGAGTACTTTAGTCATCCGACCTCCATTACTAATCCGCAGTTTCTCTCCGTATATAAAGCCTGTATCTGTACGTAGATACCTCAGGCTGAATATCGACTTAGACAGTCCTCTGTTCAACTCCAAGTACCTCCAATGCATCTCCAACCAACGAAGGCCGTGACAGTGCGAAGACGCGACACATAAGTCCTGCATCAAGCCTTCACTCCTCCGGACGTGACCCTCCGGATGTCCGACCATCTCCGGTGTTTGTTCCCTCTTGACCTCCGATCTCCAACCGGAGTTTGAGTGGAGGATGTTCCGGTCTTAACATCAACTCTCACTCTAAGTGGCTTCAGATGTGAGATTGAAGGAAAAGAATCCAAAATTTGGGACAAGTGTGATAAACTTATGAGATAGGCATCTACTTTAATACCACAGTCTAAGTTGCATTGATTTCAGTTATCTCAGATCATGCCAATGAACAGCCAAGCAGCCACACTGCAAGAGATCTCTTCATATGAAATATGGTGCCAGTGCTATGAACACACAAGTGACAATGCTCTGAGACATGGAGTCAAAAATCTCACTGGCCTATCCGAATGTGGCATTCCCATGTCTCATTCTCCTTGTAAAGGATGTGCTATGGGCAAAATGTCCAACAGATCCTCTCCAGAATCTTCAAAAAGAGCAACACAGACACTTGAACTGGTACACACAGATATTATGCATCCTTATCTAGTGGAACCAAGATCAAGAGCGTGATATGTTCTTACTTATATAGATGATCACTCTCGATTTGCGCTTCTTGCATTTGTAAGAGACAAAGCTGCTGCTGCATGATACTTTCAAAATATGGTTTCTTGGGCTAAAACCTTTACTGGTCAACAGCTCACCTCTGTTCATATAGACTGAGGAGGAGAATTCATGAAAAGCACATTCTTCCCTTCCATGGATATCACTTACCAAACAACAGTACCTCATACTCCTCAATAAAATGATCAAGCAGAAAGATTTAATAGAATCATAATGAAAAAAAGCAAAAAGAATGTGACATCATGCATGCTTACCAAAAGCTTTTTGACAAGATGCAGTATAAACAGCAACCTTCATCATTAACAGATAACCAACACATCCTGACAACTGAAACATCCCTATTGGAATCTTCAAAGGTGAAACAAACTGGATGTCTCTTACTTCCCAGTATTCAGTTGTAAATCATTTGTTTATATCACTCCAAAACAAAGAGAAGACAAACTCAGTAAAAAAGCTAAAGAAACGACTTTCATAGGTTATATTTCAAATACTGAAGGCTGGATATTCTGGTCAACAACCAGGAGGAGAGTCTTTCACTCTACACAGTCCATTTTCAAAGAATCATTGTTCTCTCATTGTCTCAAAGGCCAAGAAGATTGACCAATTTCAATTCCAGTGGATGCTGAAGCAACAATAGCAAATGATGCACCTATTGATGAAGAATCTCAAGAAATACTAGTACAACCTCAAGATCTGATAGTACCACTATAAATATGAAGAGCAAATTTAAATCCCAATGAACCACAAGCACCACTAGAAGGAAGTACTAGTGAAAAACACTGCTCAAAAGGTCATTCAGATATGTCATCTTCCACTCCCTCCACCACATCACCAACTCCCCTTAAGAAAGTCTTGACTCCTAAGAAAATGGAATCACCACCACCTTCATATCACTCTGTACCTCTCTCTCCTTTTAAACAAGAAAGAAAGCATTCACCATCAAAAGAAGCCATATATAGATTCAAAGCAAAACAAAAATTACTTCCAGAACAAGAAGTAACTAAATCAGAGGAATCTGATTCAGTAAGGAAAAGAGACTGCATGCCAGCAAGGAAAACTGAAGATGAATCTCTTGTAAGATTCAGAGCATGTCCTCATTAATATCATTCTACAAGAAGAGAACATGAACAAACCTTCAGACTACCTCAAGATCCTATTCAAAGATTCACAAGAATACCCCAAAGAAGAATCCAACCAGATTCTGCTTATGGAGATCGCACCCCCATAGAGATTGAACAACAGGAAATTAGGGCTTCAATACAAACCTCCACCTCTATTTACAGCAGTTTGTAATGATAATGGCAGTCACAGCTTGGGAAAACAACACACAACATCAACAGACTTAGCAAATTTTGTGTGAATAATTAGCTTGCTAAGGCTCCCCTTCGAAGCTTGAGTACTTGAGTGCATTACACCCCACTTCATTTCACATACATACAGTGGCTCAAAAAAGTGTCCCAATGTTGGTGCATTTTGAAGAGATTGGTTAATTGCGGGTGAAGAAAACCAAACAAGGCCAAATGCTTGCAGGGGCGAAGGTAGTACATGCCACAGGCTTTCTAACCCCACTTGTATCATGTGATTCGGTTGTTATGCCACTGAGGTACAGCCATTTTAAAATGACATGTCATTGGGACACTTATTTGAGCATCATTTCAATTTTATACTTTTAGTACCTAGTGTGTCTTCCTTTGGCCTTAATCACTGCCTCTGGCCTTCTGTGCATACATTCTATCAATATTTGACCTTCTCAGCCTCAATTGTTCCCCACTCCACTGCAATCCTCTCCCAAGTTTCCCATACTCCCCTAGCTTGTCTTGAATAGTTGTTGAGCTTTTGTTTCAGAATTTGCCAAACATGTTCAATAGGACTAATGTCTGGAGATTGTGGGGGCCAATCCAGAAGCTTGATTCCATGAGATTCAAGCCATTCCTGAGCTCTTTTGGAGGAGTTCTTGGGGTCATTATCCTGTTGAAAGATAATGTCTTTCTCAGAAATACTAGATTTTTCCATGCTATGAAGCAGATTACCCTTCAAAATGGAGACATACTGCTCAGCATTCATCTTGCCCTCTACCCCTGCCAAGATGCCAATACCATTTCAGCCCATACATTCCAATATCATCAAGGAATCTCCTCCAAACTGTATCATTCTCTATATCTTCCTGTCCTGTAAAGGCTTACCTGCCATTTTTCAAACATACTTTCTTTCATCTGACCCAATCCTGTTAAGGTTGGTTTTATCTGACCAAATAACCCTAGTCTAGTGCTCTACAGTCCAGTTTTCATACTTAAGAGCAAAGGCTAGCTTCTGTTTTCTATATTTGACAGATAGAAAAGGCTTTTACTTCTTGACCACAGCCTTCAAGAAATCAGACTTGAGGACATTGTGAACAGTTTGGGATGAGATAGGAGAGGGCAGAATTGATGAGATGGGTTGCTTGAACAGCATTTTCCACTTTCCTAGTGGTAGTACTAGTAATAATCCTTCTCTTATCAGTAGAGGAAACCTTGAAAGAACACTCTAGCTTGATGTTTTCCTTCTCTAAAAGGTATTATTTGATGACTCTGGCCACAGTAGACTTCTACAACCTAGTTTGAAAGGAGATCTGATGAATAGAGAGACTGGATTCAGCAAGAAAGAGAATATTAGCTTTAATAGAGGTAGAAATGGGGTTCATGATGATATTGATTAACTGAGTGGGATGAGTATTGGTTATACACCTTAGAATTACATAATTTACATAATCACTCAGGGCAAGCAAGTACTACCTTCGCTCCTGCAAGTGTTTGGCCTTGTGTGGTTTTCTTCACTGGCAATTAACCAATCCCTTCAAAATGCACCAACATTGGGACACTTTTTTGAGCCACTGTAACTGCCAACCCTAGCACCCTCAAATGGATGGGCAATCAGAATGGCTCAATCAGCGAGTTGAACATTACCTTCAGATCTTCACCAACTATCACCAGTCTGATTGGGTAGAGTGGCTTAGTCTTGCTGAGTTTTCATACAATGATTGTGTGCAATCTTAAACTAAACAATCCCCTTTCTACCTTAACTATGGATGCCATCCTTGGAAGGGACGGGAGTTGAGAAAAGAAAGTCAAGTTGAGGCAGCATCAGATTTTGCAAACAGGATGAAGAAATTTTGAGAAGAAGTGGAAGCAGCACTGAAAACAGTGGCAGAAGATATGAAATGGGCATATGATTGAAACTGAGCACAATCATGTGGTTTCAAGATAGGAGACTGAGTATGACTTGAGGTGACACACATCACCTCTGATTGGCCAATGAGGAAGTTGGATGACAAATGATATGGACCATTTGTTATCCTCAGCAAACATGGTGAGAGTGCATTCACACTACATCTTCCCCCAACCTGGAAGTCTATCTACCCCATCTTTAATGAATGTGTTTTATTGCCATTTACTCCACCCAAGTTCCCATTCCAGAAAAAAGCCCCACCACCACCACCTGATCTAATCAAAGGGTATGAAGAACAAGAGATCAAGGAAATTCTTGACTTCACCGAGATCATTTGGAGTACTTGATTCATTGAAAGGGATTTCTGCATGAAGAACATGAGTGGAAAAGAGACTTGGAGCTCACACACACAAAAGAAGCTATTGGAGACTTCCATCATATTCACCCAGCAAAACCATGCCCTAAACCTACAATGTCCCTTTGGTTTCAACCTATCAAAAATCTCACTCAACCCACATACATACCCAGACAACTTTACAATTGGAAAAATGGGACATTTGAAAGAGAAGAAGAGTTTCAGAAGTAGAAAAGGCATGAGAAAGAAGACAATGAAGTATAATTTTGAATTTCCTTTGGATTGTGAGATGCGATCCTTCAGGGAGGGTTATTTGTCACAAAATGTCATGAAGCATGCTAGAAGGGCTGTGCACAATCCAAGGGGCCTGAGTCATTCTTAGTCATATCATCATGGTGACTTCACTGCAGTCGAGCTTCTATTCCCCTTTCTCCATAATGTCATTCTTTCCTGCCCTAGGTATGGTCTCAAAATCCCCTCACATGTATTACTTAGTTTTCTGCCCTAGTTGTTCAACATGATTGTCATTGAGATTGTCATGAGCTACTGGAAGTTTGACACTACAATGGGTAAGGGGAGACCTGGGTAACCCATGATGGACAACCTGCAGGTCAAGTGATGGGTGGATCATGGTGGGTACAGATATCCAAGGAGGCTGAAACTGGGTCAGGTACTTATGGGTAGGAGGGGGGCAAAAATTGTCTGACCTAGGTATACCTGCGAGTTACCCAGACTGGGAGTGGGCACTTGGGATACTTGAATCACCTCATCTGTGGTGATCCATTGAAACCACTGATCATAATGTGGCATTCTCATTTAGTTTGCTACATAATCATGTTGCACTTCAATTTTATGTTGCAAGCTTTGTGAAGGATCCTAACTATGTGTCAAATTGTAACTCTGGCACAACTCCGGTACAACTCTGAGGGTGCTCTGCCCTCTTTTCATGCATCCTCTGCTCCATCTACTTTGGAGTTGTATTTATCCATTTCCAGTAAATGTCTTGATGCATCATACCATCTCTTTACACATCATATGACTTTTGAATGTCATATGACTTATTTTCTTTCTTCCAAGGTATTTCTTTCTTATCTTGAGCTATTCCTAATGCACCTCGCTTACACTCGCTTAACTCCAGACCAGAGTTCTCTGGAGTTAGGCGTGCACATAACATTTCACTACTTAATCCCTTTTTTCTCCTCAAACTCACCTCAGTTGTGATTGCTCTTTTGGGCATCTGGCTGAGGTGAGACTTACCATTAACTTACCTATAGTTGTACTAATAGTTAGCAGTACTGGGTACCTCTGCCCATACTATAGATTTTGACAGGTTATGAGCCCCGCTAGCACACACTAGCAAACTTGCTGTCAAAAACACAACTCTGTTCTCACAAACAGAACACCGTCGCCACCCTGACACATCTGGGCCCATCTCCGATGTCCAAATCCAACTCCAGAAATGTAGCTGCCTGTCACCTACTCACAGGTCCTGCAAACTTCCAAATGTGGAAGCTTCATATCACCTCCAAGCTCTGGCATGAGAAGGTCCTCAGGGTAATCCTTGGGACTGATGTATGCCCCATGGTGTCTCCTCCAGCTTGACCACCATTGACATAAACCTGCTTCACCAATGTTTAGGACTCAATGCAATACCCCACATAGAGACTATGGTCTGATGGGGGCTATTGAAACTTGATATTTGCTTTCTGCTCTTTTATTACATAACCAAGGTTCTAGATCATGATAACATAATCATCGGTCATTTCCACTCTCATATTGTTTCATTATTCTCTATAGAAATGAGATACTTATGCTATTGGCCAGTATCTTTACCCTACTGATTATTTTGGTTCTCTAGTCATGATTCATGACTCATACCTATTTATATATGATAGAGATCTATACAGGTACAAACAGTCCTGTAGAGTATTTAGGGAGAGCTCCCTCATGGTTGCTCTCCAGCTCTTCTAGTTCCTTTCTAGTAACTC
>JBBPTO010001946.1:0-12878 GCA_038094155.1 Pulveroboletus cf. aberrans
GAACTAGTTCAATGTGCTCCTCAAGAGTGGTTGTACCTTCTTCAGACTGGTTGGTTCCTGATGGTGCTGCCTGTTTGGATCATGAAGCTAAAGCTTTTGTTGCCTGGGAATGAAGCAATGTCAGTACATGGTAATGGAGAAAAAAACAGACTTACCATTTGATTACCTTTGCCCAACTTTGAGTTGTGTGCATCACTGACCACATTGGCTGATTCATCATCAGAGATCTCACCATCTTCAAAATACACCAGGACATTTTTGAGCAGCCAAGCAGATTTTTTTCCATTTGAGAGATGTGGTGAAACAAGCATCAGATGCATTCTTGCTATGAACGGTACATGCTCCTGTTTCAACTGAATTGATGTCGCTGGCTTAGAGTTGTTTGCATCAAGCCGATACTGAAGTCAGAGAGTTCTAGGAAAGCACTTCAGTTTCTCTGCAACAATCATGTGAAGCTTGTCATAAGTGACATGGGATGTGATCTCAAAAGGGGAATTTGTGCCATTTGGTCTATGAACAGTGCATTGAATGACAAAGGCTAGTAATTGATGGTTAGCATAGATGTACAGTATAATACATAGTCAAAAACAATACTTACAACACATCAAAGGATTATAGGCACTCTGTGTACTGGCACATGCTTGGGCACTAGTTTTATCCTCCTTCAACTTTCCTGCATGAGGTGGTGGCAGGTTTCTCTGAAGGAATAAACTCAAGTCATCCATGGCATTTGACCCCAAGTCAGAATCTGAGCCACTTTTCATTGTAGGTGAAACCACATCAAGTTCTTGGCCATAGTCTTCACCCTCAGCATCATGATCATGGTCAAGTTCAGGATCAGACTCAGATAGTACAGTCCTTTCATCTAGTGACACTGTGGTGAGAAACTCCTTTGCATCCTCAACTTCAAAGTTCATGAAAGAGGGTTCAGAAGGTATGTGATATGACTCAGAACCACTTAAGGCTCTAGGCCACTTTCACTGGTCAAGGGAGAAGGAAAATGAGTCAATGCTGTAGACACTGAGGAAAACACCAAGAGAACAAGACTGCCCTCCGGTGGCTGCATTCTTGTCCTTTATATACTATTCTACATGTTTGTATCTATTGTAGTCTAACCTAGATGTCCATGAGGAAACCATAAGGATTAGGTGCAGAGAAGGCATGGTGTGGAAGAATGGAAGATGATACATGTGTAGGGTAAGGGTATAAAGTGATGGTAGGGTCATGGGTGATGCATGGAAGACATAAGAATGTTCTAGGAAGGTCTGGAATGCATAGCATGATGTACTGTATGAGTGGAAAGGGTTTGCATGATGAAATACAAAGTTTCAGTTGGACTGTTGTGCTTCCAGTGCTTCTGAGGTTTCGGTTCCTGCAGTTCTGAGCTTTTCGAGCTTCCGCATTTCCAAGTTCCTGCGCTTCTGAGCTTTCTGAGCTTCCAAGTTCGGAAGCATCACTTCTAGTGAGTCAAATATTCTAAGTATGGTCGGAAGTGTCAGAAGGGTCAGAAATGTCAGAAGGGGTGTGAAAGTGACTGTAACAAGTTCCAACCTGGATGTTTATTTCTTTTCATTGCTGACTATGATACCCTGACTCATCATCCACTTCTATCACATTCCATGTGATTCTACTCCACTTGCTTCATCAGTGATTCCTTCCATTGTATTCCTTTATATTCCATGCTTGCCCTAAACTCCCTTATGTATATAAACCCACATTGGCACACATGTAAACCTCAGTCTAGTCTTACCTTTTATCACCATTTTCTACCATTCACCACCTTGTACCATTACTGTAATACATCAGTGTTCCCACTCCATGATACAGGCCCAAGAGTAGCCTTAATACTTTCTTGCTCTTCATTGCTGTGAACCACTCTTAAGTGGAAAGTCTCCATCGTCGACCTCACCTAGAGGTCTCCTCATTACCACCCTTCAAAGGGAAGTCCTCATTGTCTGTCCTTGTTAGTAGGCAGACTTCTTGTCCACCATTAACTCAGTAGTATTCTCAGTCACTGTTAGCTCAGTAGCACCCTTTGTTGTCGAACCTTGTTAGTAGGTAGGCTCCTTGTAGACACTTTGCAATCATCAAGCTCCATTATCCCCTTGTCCACAGTTAAGTCTGTAGCCTCAATGGTTCTATGCCTGCCCTCGTTTAGGTCAGCTGTAACAAAAGACTAGACTCTCTCCTCATACTGGCTACTTTCATGTAAGCCACCAGTCATCCCTATCACTCTTCGACCAACCCCCTTAATGGGAAATCCTTTCATCACCCATGTGCACCACCACCTCAAGTGGAAGATCCATCTGACTCCTTGGACCCTGAGGTTGAAGTACCTTCTGATCAAAAAGCTACTACCCCTGTTGCCCTTTCGAGACCAACTCCAGTCACCCCCTCTGTACCTTCAAAACTACCACCTGCTGTCCACCACTGCATCACTTTACAAAGCACCACTCTCACCTCTGCTCCCATGTCATCTAAACTTGTTGAACTCCACCTTGCTAGGCCCAAGGCCTACCTCTGAAGCCATCTCATGGCTTACCTCCGCCAGATCGTATATGCTGGTTAACAGAGACACCTATGACACCAATCATAAGAAGATCAGCTTCCTCCTCTCATATATGAGCAAAGGCCCTGCCAAGCAATGGGCTGAGTTCAAGTGTTTCAAAGCCCTTGAAACCAATGACTTCGGTATCCTCAAGGATTTCATTAAGGAGTTCAAAGCCACCTTCGATCGAGGCAACACTGAGAAGGCTGCTCTATCCTGGTTTGCCACTCACTGCATTGAGAAGATTGCTCAGCTCAATGACTATATCACCAAGTTCCTTCTTCATGTTGGGAAGGCTGGTTTCACCTATCTCCCAGTTGCTGCTGACACCGCCACCCACCATACCTTGATCCAATTCTTCCAGGTCAGGATTCCTGTTGCTCTTATATGTAGGATCAACTCTATGGATACCATACCCATCACGATTGAGAAATGGATTGCCCAGTCCTCTCACTTCAAGGTGCAGTGGGATGAGGGAGATGCTGTTGCCAAACAACACCACAGAACCTTGTTCACCCAGACCCACCAGTATTCCAAACCCACCTCCAGACTTCCAAGAGACCCTGACGCCATGAATGTTGATGTCATCCATCTCCCCAAGCTGACTCCTAAGGAATGGAAGTGATTCCAAAAGGAGAACCTTTGCTTCTGCTGCCACAAGAAGGGACATGGCTCCTGCTCTTGCCCCATTTATCCTTCTACCCCTTCCCTACAAGTCAAGAAAGTGACTAGCACCGAGATCCCCTCTGATCTTCCCAGGCTCCAAGAGATAAAAGACGATGACGACAATGAAATGCCAAGGAAGACCACCATAGGGAGGGTTGGAATGATGGATTTTTAAAATGGGAAGTTACCACAACACATGACTTCCCTTCTTCATTTAGTGCCAATGTACTTGTAAATGTCAAAGATGTCATATCCTATACAACCAAGTCAACTCCGACCTCCAGAACAACTCTGCTAGTACCTCCAGTGATCCTTCACCAACTCCTAATCTCCAAAACTCTGAACATCTCATAGACATCTTTACATACTTCCCCTGTCCTCTATTTAGTATAGTCTCGCTCTTCTGATTCCTCCAACCCTGTGCAGCACAGCTTCAGCGAACTGCACTACCAGTGCACAGCTCCAGTTATGACTTCTACAACTCTGACTTACCTATTTACATAGCCTCCAACTTCCTCCTTATATATACTCCGACTTTGTATGTGGATAGTCTCAGCCTGAATATCATCATAGACCACTCGTCTCATCTCACTCTGATTCTCTCCAATGCATCTCTGAACAAGAAGGCCGTGACAGTGCATGGGTGTGACACACAAGTCCTGTGCCAAGCCTTCACCCCTCTGGATGTGATCCTCCGGACCTCCAGCCATCTCTGGTCATTCCTTCTCTTCAACCTTTGATCTCTGAGTAGAGTTTGAGCAGAGAAGATCCAGTCTTAACAAAAGATAAGCAATCAATGAGGATCCCTATTCAACTCATTGACCCATCACACTCAATGAAAGCCATCAACACCTTCACCATCATAGACAGTGGCACAGACATCAACTGCATCAACTGGGGCTTTGTTCGAAAACATTGCCTCCCCACCACTCATTTAACCATGCCAATCCCCATTGATAACACAGATGCTTTCATCAATCAAGGAGGGTCTGTATGCTTCACCTGCACCCTATTCTCCAACATTGGAGGAATAGCCCAACATACCAAGTTCTAGGTCATGAACTGTGGTAACTCCAATGTCCTCCTTGGTATGCCATGGCTAATCAAGACGAACCCAGTTATCAACTGGGAAACCTGCACACTCGATGTCTCTGACTCCAAGGATGAGTCTAAGGCTCTATATGAGGCCTTCTCCTCTGACACCAAGTGCCACTACGATCACATCAATCATAGTGCCACACAACCCCCTTGTCACCACATGATTCATAAAGTCTATGACAGACACCTCTGGGACTACTGGGACAGAGCCACCGAAATGGGTTTCACCATCACTCATGTCCAGGACTACCATTATCAACATGGGATGTCCACCAACTGCTTTTGCAAAGCTGGAGGATACTATGTTTCCAACTTCAATATCATTGCCTGAGTCAGTGCTGCTACTGAGCTCACCACCACTGCCTCACCTGAAAAGGCCCCCATAATCCTTCCAAAGGAATATGAAGACTTCAAGGAAGTCTTCTCCAAGGAAGCCACTGACCACATACCCCCCTCATGACCCTATGACCATGAAATCAACTTCGATGAAACCTTCATCCCTAAGATAGGAAAAATCTACCCCTTGTTCCCCGATGAATGCAAATCAATGGAAGATTTCCTTGAGAAGAACCTCAAAGCTGGAAAAATCCATCCCTCAAACTCCCCCCAAGCCTCTCCCTTCTTCTTCATCAAAAAGAAGGATGGTAAACTCCACCCTTGTCAAGACTACTGCTATGTCAATGAACATACTGTTTGTGATGCCTACCCCCTTCCACTTGTCTCTGACCTCATAGACAAGCTCAAAGATGCTAAGGTCTTTACCAAGTTCAATGTTTGCTAGGGTTATAATAACATCCATATCAAATACGGACACCAGTGGAAAGCTACCTTTATCACCCATAAGGGGCTCTTTGAACCCACTGTCATGTTCTTCAGTTTGTCCAACTCCCATGCTACCTTCCAACATTTCATGAACAACTCCTTCCACAATATGATCGCTGAGGGTTGGCTAGTCATCTACATGGATGACCTACTGATTGCCTCTTCCAATGAAGCCACCCACACTGAATGCACCTGCCGAGTTCTTGAATGCATAAAGAAGTTGGACCTTCACCTGAAACTGGATAAATGCACCTTCACCACCACCGAGGTTGAATATCTCAGTCTCATTGTCAAACCCAGTCAGATCACCATGGACCCCATCAAGCTAGATGGGATTGCATCTGGCCAACCCCTGCCACACCCGAGAAAGTATGATCCTTCTTGGACTTTGCCAACTTCTACCATTGGTTCATCTCTGACCACTCCTCCATCGCCCGCCCTCTTCTTGATCTTACCAAGAAGAACCTCACTTGGAACTGGAGCCAGAGTGTGACATGGCCTTCTCCCAGCTAAAGGACCTATTCTTGTCAAAATCTGTCCTTCAACTACCAGACCCCACACATCCCTTCACCATTGCCACCAATGCTTCCAAGTATGCATCTGGTGCTGTCCTCCTCCAGACTGATGCCAACAGTGATTGGCACCCCTGCTCCTACTTGTCCTCCTCATTCTTCCCTGCTGAAAGGAACTACAATATCTATGATTGTGAGCTCCTAGCAATCCTCCATGCCCTCAAAGGATGGCACCAATATCTGTGTGGTGCATCCTTCCCTGTCCAGGTCTTTACAGACCACAAGAACCTCATGTACTTCTGTACCACCCAACACTTGAACCACTGTCAAGCCAGATGGCTCCTTGACCTTGGAGATTATGATTTCAAACTTTGCCACATCCCTGGCAAACTCCTCACTTCCTCTGATGCCTTATCCAGGTGCCCTGACCTCCACCCCTCATCTGATCTCAACAATGAATCAACTATGCTCCTCCCACCGTCGATGTTCATCCAGCTTATCGACTCCTCTCTTGCTTTCCTCATTAAGAATGCTTCCAAGTCAGATATTCTAATCCTGAAAACCCTCCAGTCCATTGCCAACAATGTCCCCATGTCCCTCCATGCCTGTTTCTGACTGGCAACACCACAAATGCATGCTCCTTTATAAGTACCACGTTTATGTCTCCACCAAAGACCTTTGACAGAAAGTCCTCCTCCACTGCCATGACCATGAATCTGCTGGTCACCCCAGATATCTCAAGACCCATCAATTGGTCTCCTCTGAGTTCTGGTGGCCTGGTCTGGCCCACTATGTCTACAAGTATGTCGAAGGTTGTGCCATCTGTCAGGCCAACAAGGCCAACATGCACCCCATCATAACCCTGCTCACCCCCATTCATTCCTCTTGCACCTGCCCCTTCCAGCAGATCTCTTGTGATCTGATCATGGACCTCCCAGTCTCAGCTACCAGCTTCAATTATCTATTGGTCGTGGTCAACCATGGGCTTACTAAGGGGGTAATTCTATGCCCTACTGTAAAAACTGCCACTGCCGAGGGTATCACTACCCTTTTTCTCCACAAAGTCTACTGCTGTTTCGGTCTTTACAAAAAGATCATCTCTGACAGAGGCCCACAGTTCACCTCTACCTTCATCAAAGAGCTTGGAAAACTCTTGAACTATGACCTCGCCCTATCCACCACATACCACACCCAAACTGATGGGGAAATCCAATGCGTCAACCAGGTGATCGAAACCTATCTTCAAATATTCTGTGGCAATAACCCCTTCTCATGGCATGAACATCTTACTCACACTGAGTTTGCGCATAATCACTGTCCCCACTCTATAATGGGAAAGTCCCTGTTTTACCTCATAATGGGCTATGAACCCCATGCCCTACCTTCTATTGTTTCCAAGACTCAGGTCTCCACGGTCAAAGACCACCTTAAGTCCCTTACTGCCTCCTGTGATGAAGCCCCCACCACTCACAAACTCACTCACCAGGCTATGGCCCAGCATACCACATCCAAATTCCAACCCTTTGTCAAAGGAGACAAGATCTGGTTGGAAGCCTGTAACCTGAAACACAATGTCATTAACTCCAAGTTCACCCTGAAATGGAAAGGACCCTTCCCCATCATCAAAGTCCTGTCTCTGATCATGTATCGCCTAAAGCTCCCATCCACCTGGAAGATCCATCCAGTCTTTCACACTTCTCTGTTATTGCCCTATCATGAAAATGACATACATGGCCCCAATTTCATGAGACCTCCCCCAGACCTTGTAGATGGCAAGAAAGAATACAAGATCAATAAGATCTTATAACATAAAGGAACCCTGTGTAACCACCTCTTTCTGATCTGATGAAAGGGCTATACTGCTGAAGAAGACTCATGGGAATCTGAGCAGAACCTGAAACATTCTACAGCTGCCCTGACAGATTATAAGAACTGTCACCCCTCTACCTTCCCCTCAGAACCATCGTCTTCACTCCCTCTGGAACAACATGACCATGTCTCCCCTCCACAATGTCGCCTTCATCACCAATGATGTTGAAGAAACCCCCATCTCTGTCATTGACTCCCTGTCTACTGTTTCCACCTTGGAAGAAACCCTCTCTGAGATCTCTACATTCATTGAACCTATCACCAATGAAAACCATCCCCCATTGAAGAGATGTTGAATGACCTAGACTGCTATACATCTCCGGACAGGAAACCAGCAGGTCAGCAACACAAAGAAAGAAAATGAAGGGATGATTGGTTCGTCCCAGGGGGAATTTGTAGGGTAGAGCTCCATGGAAGAGAACCACAGGACTTACAGGAGGTGAAAGGGATAATGATCAGGAAGAGCTTCTATGCTTCAGACATGGCTGACAAGCACAGGACTTGATTCTTCACAGATCAGGACAGAAGGATGAAGATGATGATCACAGACATGGCTGGATCACTGACAATGACGAAGAACTGAACTTGAGATGAACAGAAGATAGACACCAGATAGAGAGTTGATATTGTGCTCTGTGCAAAACACAACTTTTATAGTCTGGGCACACCCAAGACTCTAAATACATGTAAAGCATGCGACCGGATTGAAAACCGGATTGTCAGATCAATGTATCCAGTGACCAGGTTGACAGAACCGGATCGACTGGATGTACAAATGCAAGTGTCCGGTGTAGTGAAATGAAGGTCTGACTTACCAACAGGTGATGGATGAGGACGGATTGGATTGGATATGAGGACTGGATATGCCAGATACGAGAACAGGGAACTACCGTTCCCTACATCCGTGGAGCACTTTGAATACTGACTGTCCCCAGTCAGATGCAGTGGTGGTAAGACGAGTGTGAAATGAATGAAATGATGATGATTGAATCTCTGATCAGGAGACAGAGGGAGTGATGGACCAACGATGCATCGAGAGAGACTGATGATGAATGATGGGTGACGAAGGATGTGATGACCACAAGGTAGGCTGTCTGGCAGCAAAGCAAAGCAGAACTGAGGTATGGCACAAGTAATGACAACGATAAATAGAGGCGTGAGAATGAACTGTCTGCTATGGAAGGGATGATGCCAGATGATGTAGAGACCGGATCTGAATGATCCTGGTCCGGATTGGATGATCCAAGTGATCCAAGTTGTCCTATCTGGTCCTGTCCTGTCCTATCTGACCCACTGGATGACAAGGCTATCAGTACCAGATGACACGAAATGAATAAAATGTAAGTAAGGATGTATGGTCTGAGTAGAATCATAGAAACGGATGAAATGAAATGAAACTGGATGCGAGGGTCCGCTTGACTTTACTTCTTCGATCGACTTCTGCTTCTACACCTTTGAGGATAGAACTGGAGAAAGAAATGCATTGACAGAATTGAATGAACCTAAACCAAGGTGTGAGGGTCCGCTCGACTTGCCTTCTTCAATCTACTATCACTTCTATACCTTCGATGATAGAACCTGAGTCCGAGTGCATGAGAACAGATTGAAACCGGATGACGGGATAATGAATGAAAAGAATGAAGATGAAGATCTTGTGCTTGATGAGTGTGTGCATCGAATGAAGGAAATGTATGCAGAGATGAGACAGATGAGAACCTATCGTAATGATTTTGTTTTTCTGTTGGACTTTTGTTTTTAGTATTGAAAGAGGAGATGAGAGGCATTTTATTTGATATGAAATATCACTGGTGTAAGAAGCTGTCACTCCTTAGGTCTGTATCCAGTCATTCTATGTCTATTTGACTTTCACTAGGTCATTGTTGAGTCATCAAGCATCTGTGTCCATCCATGTTCAATCCGGTTCCGGTCTGCCCTAGTTGTACATATCCAGTTCCTTGTATCCATTCCTTTTCAATCCGGTCCATCTACCGGATGGATTCCTACTATACTTATAGTGTACCAGACACTATGTACCAGACGCTCTGTATTGTGATCCAGTCATTGGATTCACATCTCTTTTCCCTTCTTTATGCTTATTTAGAGTCTCGGGTGTGCCCAGACTATAAAAGTTGCGTTTCGCACACAGTGCTGGATATTGAATCAATCATCTATCACTCACTTGGAGTGGGAGTCTTCTGTCCTCATCAATCCAGTCATATCTGGATCTCTTTTCTCTTCTCTTTCTCTCTTGATCCTAGAAGAATCAAGTCCTGTGCTCATCAGCCATGTCTGAAGCATTAGGAGCTTTTCTAGATCGACTACCAAGGAGTTCTGTAAGCCCTGCAGTTGCATTCCCTTGATTCTCTACCTGCAATTCCCCTGGGATAAACCTATCATTCCTTCACTTTCTTTCTTTGTATTACTGACCTGCTAGTTTCCTATTCAGAGACCTATAGCACTCTAGGTCATTCAACCTCTCTTCATCTGGAGCCCACCACGAGGGTCGAACTCACAGCCTTCAGAAGGGAAAGGACTTGACAGTCCTTTCATTTACTACTGATCTGCTCATGGATCCAGATTCCCTCAACTGGATAGAGATTCCATCATTTCTTTTCACAGTTTCTAATTATAAAAACAGTTATTTGGTAGGCATAGAGGAAGAAAGATTCAACAAAGAAGACTTTTATCTACCATTCAATAGAGCAATCAACTTCATACTGCTCTTGTCCATCTTCAACCTGCCACCTTTTGTCAAGATCCCATTCCACCATACCAATCATCCACCGCTCATCTGTCTTCATCAATGATACCGCTGTACTCATTCCTACCCTGGGTTTCATCTGGTGATCTCTGTTCCACCCCAGTTTTCGATCCAGTGACCTCTCTCATATCAAAAAGAAAAACTACATCCTTACAATACTAAAGCATACACTATAGAAAAACAACAAAAATATGAATGCAACCATCTCTTACTATAGTGAATATCATTTTGTTTTATTCTAAAGTCCTCCTCAATTCTCACTCCAAGTAGCTATTTTCTTTCTAATGTGCACATCACTCAAAAGTGCCCATTTGCTGTTTCAAACCAGACTCAATCCGGTATGGACACTTACCATCTGGTCCATCTGTGTAGGCATAGAAGTAAAAGCTGATTGATGAAGACAAGTCAAGTGGACACTCACAATCTGGTGTTGTTCAAGCTCATTTCAGATCCATTTCCTTACACTTTTACTTATGTTTCATTCTCTCTCTTACTTAGGGACTGGATTGGATGCATGCAGACACAGACATGGATTCAAGAATTTACATACTCAATGCAACTATCTACAGGAGGAAAGAGAAACTATTCTACACTGAAACTTTTCCAGATCCTCTGCCAGCTGTTGGATCTGCTGCAGCTCTTTCACCTGGTCAGTGATCTTGGCCCCCATCTTGGCTACCTCTGCCTCAATTTCCTTCAAACACACCTGTGAGGTCAGCAGACACTGTAAAGTAGCTAGGAAGCCCGGATGGGTTTCCTAACAGTGTAAATATGGGTTGTGAGCAGGTTTACTTGATCCAAAAGGGACCCAATGGACTAGGAGAGATTCAATGCAGACCAAAGTCTGAGATACAAAGTTTATAGCCTGGGAAAACCTGAGACTTTGTACATATCAGGTCAGTGAAGTAAGTAACACATGGTAACAATGTGGCATGATAACAGTGATGGTATGTAACACAAATGAATGAAACTGACTAAGTATGATGTGCCTGGGTGAACCTGTGGTTGCTCAGGATGGAAACCGATATGAAAAGAAGGAAACCTGACTTACCGACTCAGATCTGGGAAACTTGGGTTGGACAGACAGGATGAGTTGGACAAACGACACTCGGGTTGACTTTCAACTTGCTTGAGAATGGTAGCCACACTATAGGGGTGACACGAGGAATCAGGAAGAAGGGGGATTTGCACATTAGGGGACACTGATCTCCTACAATGCACCTTGAGATGCTTGGCCATGTAGGCCACCATCTCCCTTCAGCTTGTGTTGAAGAGAGGTTGACTGACCTAGACTGCTATATGTCTTCAGATAGGAAACTAGCAGGTCAGTAACACAAAGAAAGAAAGTGAAGGAATGATAGGTTCATTTCAGGGGAATTGCAGGTAGAGGACCAAGGAATGCAACTGCAGGGCTTACAGGACTCCTTGGTAGTCAATCTAGAAGAGCTCCTATGCTTCAGACACAGCTGATGAGCACAGGACTTTATTTCTCTAGGATCAAGAGAGAAAGATAAGAGAAAAGAGATTCAGATATGACTGGATTGATGAGGACTGAAGACTCAGACTCTGAGTGAGTGATAGATGATTGATTGAATGATCTGCACTGTGTGTGAAACACAACTTTTATAGTCTGGGCACACCTGAGACTCTAAATAAACATAAAAAAGGGAAAAGAACAGAGCATCCAATGTGAATCTGGTAACCAGATCACAATACAGAGCATCCAGTACATAGCATCCAGTACACTATAAGTATAGTAGAAGTCCATCTGGTAGATGGACCAGATTGAAAAGAAATGGATACAAGAAACCAGATATGTACAACTAGGGTGGACCAGAACCAGATTGAACACAGATGGACACGGATGCTTGATGACTCAACAACAACCTAGTGAAAGTCAAATAGACATAGAATGACCTGATACAGACCTAAGGAGCAATGACTCCTTACATCTGAGGAGGACTTTAGCAACTGACTGTCTCCAGTCAAGTCACATGATTGTGAGGAGCGGAGTTTGAACAATAAACAAGTCGTGTCACACTGAGGCGTGACTTGCCACAACAACACTCTTTCTTAATCTATCACAACCACAACAACAACAGCCCTGACATGTCGGCCACTCCCACCATCACCAACATCCTCATGTTGTAAGGAGCCATTGCTTCTTAGGTCTGTATCTGGTCATTCTACATCTAGTTGACTTTCACTAGGTCATTGTTGAGTCATCAAGCATCTGTGTCTATCTGTGTCCATCCAGTTCTGGTTCACCCTAGTCATATGTATCCATTTCCTTGTATCCGTTTCCTTTCAATCCAGTCTGTCTACTGGATGGACTTCTACTATATCTATAGTGTACCAGACACTCAGTCTTGTGATCTGGTTACCAGATTCACATCAGATGGTTCCTTCTTTTCCCTTTTTTATGTTTATTTAGAGTCTCAGGTGTGCCCAGACTATAAAAGTTGTGTTTCACACACAGTGCATATTATCAAATCAATCATCTATCACTCACTCAGAGTGGGAGTCTTCAGTCCTCATCAATCCAGTCATATCTGGATCTCTTCTCTTCTCTTTCTCTCTTGATCCTAGAAGAATCAAGTCC
>JBBPTO010001947.1:0-12876 GCA_038094155.1 Pulveroboletus cf. aberrans
TTTTATCCAACTCAGATAGTCAAGTTGAGTCCCCTCCTTCTCTGTCTTACTCTAAGACCCTCTACCTTGTGATACTCCATTTACCCTTGGTGAGTTCTTCCACCAAGGTCCATAACCTTTCCTCTCCTTATCAGTCCCTTGACTGGTAGGACCATCCACTACCTTGGAGGACAAGATAAAGAGATCTTTGCATCTCTTTACTGCACACCTGTAGAAGTACACTACAAGGTGTAAACATATGTAAGGTAACAGTAATAGGAGACAGATCTCACCTCAGTACAGACAGAGTTGTGACTGAGGTGCAGATACACATCAACATGAAGGTTATCTACAAGATTATGTAATACAGATGTAACCAAGTCCTGTAGACCATAAGAATGAAATACAACAATGTATGCACCTCAGGCTTGTAATGATGCCACTGACATATTTTGATATGGTCCTGAATTGTTACAACACCCTGGGAGCTGTGATGGGGGGGTTATCATTGGCAAGTTGTGCATTCATCTGCCATTGAGATGGGAATGGCTGAAAAAATCATCAGCACCAGGGCTTATTTGACACTTATTAAACACCCTTGATAGCCTTCACCAGAATTTACTTGCTAATTAGCTGTAAAACACATACACTAATTTGCATGCACCATTTTCACTGAACACTAGAACGGGACAGACAGAGCGAACCAATCTACTCAGGCCCTAAGTTATAAGGAATGAGCAAGCCATACCTAACGTCACACATGAAGATGCCGAGGTTGCCAGTGACAGCACACGCGAGCTTTGTACCGCCAGGAGAAAATGACTTGGATCATGAAGGTCGTCATATTCTCGAGCACATGGTACTTGTGATGGTCGTCCGAACTTCTACAACATCCACATCGTCGTCTTCTGAGTTCACACCAGAGGCTCTCTGGTCGCCGTTTGAATCCCCGGACCTATTTCCACTGCACAGCTCAAATTCACGGTTGGATGACCGCGATTCTTCGCCGCCTGCAGTGGAAATAGTAGGCCCAGGGTTAAACTCGATCTTGCCCGATCTAGAGAACTTAATGAGGTGACGATTACCTAGCACATAGTTACTCCCCATTCTCAGTGAGTTGCTTGACGGAGAATGTGATGTGCGGTATGGATAGGAGGCATCGGTTGGGGTAAAGTACAGGCGAAAGATGAGCGATGTGATGTCTGTAATTCTGATTATTACAGTTGGGCGAAGCACTCGTGGGAAAATCTGGGGTCGTCGGATGATCATGCATCTTGTTTGTCGATCCGTATAACTTATGCAGGTGTTTCTACCTCGTTGAACACCACCAGATGCGTGATCGTGACGCATCTTGTGGTGATCAACGGTCGCATCAGCTAGGCCTTACATAAAAGGTCGAAACCGTACATGCAACGCCTCCTTGATGACGCTCGTTCGTGCAAGCCAGACAAATCCGTCGATCACCTCCTGTAGAAAATAGCCTGTCGTTCCCATTGTTCAAGCTCGACCACAGTCGCGTAATGAAATAAGCCGCTTGAATGTGACACGATTTTGCGCTGATCATTTGCTTCGATGGTGCTTCCGTTGAAATGACCGTAAGTGCATCATTGATTCATGATGTTTCTCTCTTTGGGTCGACTAAGACAACAACAGAACAAATGTGGGAGCGACAGAACCAAACACCCGCTTGGTTCGCCGACGAGGAGACGAACTCCCGGACTTGAACATGGATCAAGATTGAAACTAAAGGTACAACATGTTCTATGTTAGAATCCATGCGAGAGCAGCTACAGTTGGACACGTGTGCCACATTGTGCGCTCCAACGCTCCAACGCCTCGCCCCATTGCGCCAAAGATGGCTCGCTTTCCCACTCCCATGCGACCTTTATCAATTTGGCCACATGCTCGAGCTCATCCGGACCGACTTGAGCGGATATGGAACCGTCCGGAGAAACTACCTGGAGATCGTAATATTGACGCACATCCCGAGAGCGTTCAGCGATGCTATTCGCAAACGGCAAGCGGACTTCTTCATAGATCTTCAAAGCATCCACCAAATTCTCTCGATGCGTCAGTTCATGTGTCAGCATGCGACCCAATATAAATGCGTCCTGCATGAATCAATACCGGCCTAGGGGTGACGACCAGACGTACTTGCCTCCATCGCCTGGCCCGCGCCTGCCCCGAAGTGCGGTTCCATGGCATGAGCCTACATTTGTTTTAACCACTACTAGTGTTACCACAAATACGGAAAGCTTACCGCATCTCCAAGTAAGACGATCCTACTGTCCACATAATGGGGTAGTGATCGAAGAGAGTGCAGCGCCCATCTCGACGGTTTCTCCATGGCCTGCGAAGATACGGCCAGCAATTGCCACATGATATTATTAGATACCTTGGTCAGTGCCCTAACACGATCTTCCCAACCTTCAAACTGATCTGAAACCTCCTTCTCAGAAACATCCTCCACCCAGGGACCGTCGAATTTTGTCCCGAACGCCTCACTGTTGACGAAGATCACAACGTTGATAGATCGTCAGTCACCAAGACTCAACGTTGTGACCCTACCTTGTTCTTCCCGTGATACTGGCAGACATAAATAAGCGTTCCGGTGGTTTGTATTGTCCGTGTACATGGCTCACCAGTGTTCGCATCTTAATGTCGGGATACTCCACCAATTTCGCGGTCGGGATGCTCCTATACACCATGATCCCTGTCCATACAGGGTCAATGCACCCCAGGAATCTCTTTCTGGAGTCGTCATCCTGGGACAAGCGGGCAAATTTCTGGTACATAGCTTTGCGCGTTGCCGAATGAATACCATCGGCGCCGACCAACACATCGGTGACAATGGTAGAACCGTCTGTGAAATGCAGTGTTGTTTTCCCAGTCTCAGAGTCATCATGGTAGAATTCAAGCTTCTTAGACGTGTGTATCTTGCACGTGGAAGGGATGTGACCCAGGAGGAAGTCCACCAAATCTTTTCTGTGGAGCGACAGTGTCCCAGCTGTGCCAAAACATTAAGTTATGACTCGAGCCATCAAACATACCATTCCCACGTCTCACTGGTTTCGAGTACAAGTGGTATCCATCTCGTTGGTCAGATTTTCTCGCAATACCTAAATTCGAATGGTTTTATGATTCAGTGGGCCGGAATCCTAAAGAAGGGGTACAGACTCCAGGTTCCCGGTGGGTGTTGGGTGGCCAGTGTGACAAGTTCATCATATAACCCCATTTCTTTCATGATGTCCACGGTTCTCTCCGATAGACCTATCCCAGCACCGACGGTACTAATTGTGGAACCAGCCTCAAACATGTCAGTCGGGAGCTCGCCGTACTTGCCGATGACCACAGCAAGCATCAGCCCACCTATCCCCCCACCGCTATACAGGTCATTCACTAGCCTCGCCAAGTATGCTTTCAAGTTAGATTAGAACGTACCAGATGGACACATGAATCGTTGATTTCATGGGTATGATGCGGTGGCTCGGGTGCAGTAGCAAGAGAAGAAAGTCAACTGAGGCTGAGGGGAGTTGTTAACAGTGCAAACGGTGAAGCCGCACCACCTGGTAGGCTTTGCCTGACAGCGGAATCCGTCAGGGAGGTAAGTGGGCTATCGCAACCGAGCCAACCAGTAATGGTTTGACCGTACTTGCCGTTACAAAATCAACCAACCGTTTATACGATCATGGTGACACTGTTAGCGGCCAGTCAATCAAAAATTATGCCGGTGATGACGCATCTCCTCGGCACGGCTTTCTCGGAGATCCTCGTAATTCGTATGTCGCAACACTCTCGAGTGTGACTTTATCCTTTCCTCTGGAATCTCCCCTTGTTCTCGATTGACCGTGAGAATACGCACAGTAGGAGCGTCCGAGTCGCTTTTCCAGGACTCTCGAGCCGACGTCAGGCCCACACACCAGTGTTCCAGGTAGTTCATCTCCGAGGTACTTCATATGTGCTTCCAAGGGGGTCGATCACTGTCTTCACCAGGCGCCGTCTGAACTAATTAACCCTCGCAGTGACAAGCCTTGCTTGGATGGTGGCAGGTTGTCAGAACGTACCAACCAAAACTTGGTTTCGCCGCACGGGACCTACTTACTGATTATGTAATTTAATATTGTGCGCAATCACTCGCACTTCGAGCGGCAACCTGAGTTCGCATACCCAACTTCATCGTCATCGAAGATTCAATATGACTGTTGAGATGGTATAATGGTCTGTAAGTATAACTCTTGTGTGACGCTAAATTTAGCCGAAACGAGCTGTGTTCAGACCAGTTCTACGGGATGGCAAGTCACGTTAATATTGACGCTGTTCGACGACAGCGATTGATGCAATTACTTCCTTGTTGGGGTACTTTACGCCCCGGCAAATTCGAGGGTATCCTAGAGCCGGATCCGGACATGTTCAGGTGCTGTGGACCTCTTATGTCCGGACACCTACACCCCCAAACCCGAACGTGAGTGAACAATTGGTTCCCATGAATTCAACGTTCCGCGTCTCCATCTGGTAAGTATGTTTTTGTTCGGTGTAGTCTGCCTGATGAGACTAGCAGCTGACCTTGTTCTAGTGGTGGAGGGATAGGCGGGCTGACGCTCGCTCTGGTCATCGGGAAGTACGGCCAGCTCCCGGTAGAGATATTCGAAGGAGGACCCACGGTCACCACGGCTGGCGCCGGAATCAATCTTTATGCCAGGACATTGGACATCATGAAGGAGATGGGGCTGTACGACGAGCTGGTCAAGATGTCTCTCAGACCACCAGAAGAAAATATGAGTTTGTCGATCTTCCGTTCTTGCGTGAGTCTGTCTATTTACCACGCTGCTCGAATACAGGTATGAAGTTCAGGAAATCCGATCAGCAAGACGGCTATCATTGGTTCTTAACACATCTGAAACGTGAGGACGTATATTGTACGATTTACGGCGTCCTTGAACCTTCGTTGCAGGCGGGTACTTGTCGTTACACAGAAAAGATTTGATAGACTTTCTACTGCGTCACATCCCTGATTCTTGTAAAATCCACACATCTAAGAGGATCAGTTCTTACACCGTCGATGCTGGAACGGGGGAAATAACGCTACATTTCTCGGATGGTTCTACCACTACAACACACGTTTTGGTGGGGTCTGATGGTATCCACTCTGTGACGCGCAGAGTCATGTATCTGAATCTCGCTTCCGAGACTCCAGATGATGATTCCAGGGGCAGATTATTGCGATGCATTGATCCTGTGTGGACGGGTGGCTTGGTTTATAGGAGCCTAGTCCCAACGGAGAAGTTGCCACAAGAGTACGGCTTCGAAGCACCGAGTCGCATAACGTTGGTGAGTTACTCCGGCGGTGCTCGCTGGTGAAGTCCTTATTTTTTTACAGTATCTCGGAAAAAATAAGGTACGGTGACCAAACTCCAACCAATGAGCTACTGATATCATACCCCAGTAGTACATTGTTGCTTATCCCATCTCGCAAGGACAATTTCTCAATGTTTCGATCTTCATTCACAACATTGATGCGTTTGGGACACCGTTTGAGGGTCGTTGGGTGGAGAACGTTTCTGAAAAGGAGATTTTAGATCAATTTGAAGACTGGGAGGTTTGTGCCAAAGTACTGACTAAGGTACCCGGGGGGTTTACTTTCACATTCATTTCCGCTCTGATGACACACCTCAGTGCATCGAGAAGCCATCAAGATGGGCACTCCATTCCGTTCGACAACTACCTTGCTATCTGGATGGCAGGGTCGTCTTACTTGGAGACGCAGTATGCTTCATCTCGGTTCGTAATAAACCTTTCGGACACTCAGTATGCCTCGCTAGGCGCATGCCATGGAACCAAACTTTGCGGCGGGCGCAGGGCAGGCGATGGAGGCAGGTATCTCTAGCTTTCGCCCCGTAGAACCATTCAACTCACCCTCTTTTTATACCGTTAGGATGCATTCGTGTTGGGTCGTTTGTTGACACACGAGTTGACGCACGGGGGAAATGTGCAGGACGCATTGAAAGTTTACGAACAAGTCCGCTTGCCGTTCGCGAATCACGTCGTCCGACGATCCCGGGACGTCGGTCTCCTTTACAGCTTGTACCGCCCCTCTGCGAACGGGCCTGTGCCTGTTCACGACAGTCCGGAGGGACTCGACTACGTGTGCAGGTCCATTCAGGATGCATGGGAGTGGCAGAGCGAATCTCTACATGTGTGGAGCGAAGCAGAAGAGCGTTGGCGTGCAATGTGTAACTCAAACGCCCAGTGGGGATCATCCTTACAATAAACTTCGAATGCCATGGATTAACACAATCGACGTCTCACAAAACAGGCATTTGAGAACCGTGAGTTCTCGCACTTTGGGGACGCAGGTGGGTCGAGGACGGAGTCAACGTGACCAAGAAGACACAGTTCGAGCCTAGCATGATCGGCGACAATGCCTTCAATGCCTTCGTCGACCTCATTTTTCAGGTCCAGTTACTCATCCACGGCGGTTTTACAAGCTTCGAGGGCCCGCTGCCTTTCATGTGATTTCGACGGACTCGGATGTCCAGATTCCAGGCCTGGAGGGAGATATCTCAATATTGCGCACAGCAGAAACGGACCTGCAATACGAATGAGATAGAAGATATGGTTTCCCTGGGGACCGCATGGTTTGTACCTAGTGTCGTCGTCCAACGCTGTAGTCCGTCAGTGTATGCGTTTAAGGGTTTTTCGACCACAAACAGGAAACCACCTGGGAGATGACAAGAAAGAACTTTCCAAAGAGCCACCTGCCTCCGTCTATCATAACACACAGCAAGCTTGGAACAGCATTGTCACCCCGAGGGGGAAAAGACTCGAAGAGTTTTCCATCGAAGGGAAGGGCTGAGCCGCCAGAAATAAGGTTCCACCGCTAAATCCCGTACCTCCCTTCTCCGCGTCCACTGGGCCTCAATATTTCAGATTCTCCACAATGTTTCAAGGCAGCCACAGAGATAACAAATGCCAGTGTGGTAATGATGAATCGTACATCCCGTCAACGCTGCAACTTACAATCAAACACGTTTCCCACTGGCCGCCTTTTTCTTTGCCTCTATCTCTGCTGCTTTGGCTATACGAAGCAGTGCTACGTCAGTGTTCGAATAGAAGATAAGAAGATGGCGACGCAGACCTTCCGCCTCGGCCTTGCGTTTGGCCTGTGCAGCCTCTCGCTCTTCTTTAACCTTTCTCAGCCGCGCGAGATCCGTCTTTGCTTGGTCCGTCTCGCCAGCAAGATGACGCTAAAACGATTGAATGAGATGTGCCGTTCAATTTTCCAGCACGGATACTTACCTTCCAGTAACGATCCTCTGCCTCCTTCTTCTCCTTTGCCTCCCTAAAAACACAACCACCGTCAATGGGACAAAACCGCACACTGGATATAACTCCATCGGAACGTCAAGCTAACCTTTCCCGGCGGGTCAGTTGTCCTGAGCCCAGGTCCGAAATTTTGAGTTTCTGCTCGATGTGATTGGGGTTGACGAGATCCGCATCCTCATCTTCTTCGTCTATCCCTTGCTTTTGTGTTTGTTTCTGGGCGGCTTGTTTCTTCTTAAGTTCACGCCGTTGAGCACGAGTCATTTCTGGTTGTTCTTCCTTTCCGTCCCCTTCTTCCTCCTCTTCCTCCTCTTCCTCTTCCTCTCCCTCTCCCTCTCCCTCCTCATCGTCTTCCTCCTCCTCATCGTCGTTATCGTCGATCAGCGCATTCTTTCGACGGGACCTGGATAACGATGATCGAAAGGTTCGAATAACCCGGAAAGATAAAAGTACACATACGAATTCTGCTCCACGTTGTGATCGAGGTGCATGTCCCGACTGGCCGTGTCCCCCACGCCATCAGCACCGTCCAACCTGAATGATTGTCACGGAAGCGCCCACCTGAAGTTCCTACCGCCACCGCGCTTGGCCTTGAACTTTCCTGGGAATGAAAACGTATGTCAAGCGAAGAAGGAACCGTACACATAGTACTTGCCCGCTCCTCTGACCATGACGAAGTTGGAAAACAAGGACTGGTGCGGTCGCAGCGGTAGATAACAGAGTCGCACCCAAATTAGGAAGTAACGACTCGCTTACAGTTGCTTACTAAGCAGTGGTGTGGTCGAGTGTCCGCCCGACAGGCTCATTCGAGCTCAAACTAGTCAGAATGACGACGATACCGTCCCGCTTGGCGCAGGTCTCGCGCATGTCGAGCAGCCCAGAAGAGGCACGAAGACGTGTCATTGACCTCTACAGAGGCTGGATTCGTGCCGTGAGTCTTCTTCCGAACTTGGCGCGAGGTCTCGCGCTGACCATTGGGCCCAGGCGCCCGACATCGTCACCTTGTACGCCATCCCGGTCACGTCCGCCTACGTACGACACTGCATTCGCCAAAAATTTGAGGCAAACCGACACGTTACTGATCCGCGCGCGATCGAGGTGCTCATACACAAGGGCCGCCAGGACCTCCAGGAGACCCTCAATATTTGGAAGCAGACGGACCACATAATGGGTATTCTCCTCAAGACGGAGGAGAGACCACAACGCACATTCTTGCAAAAGTTTTTAGAGGGTGCGTGCTCGTTGCTGTCAGGTCGTTTTGTATGGGAAACCTGACGTTATGTGACAGGCAGAGACGAGGATGCAGTTCGACCGGCTGCTTCTGGGGTCGTATAGCATGCTTGTCGCATTGATTTTAGAGGATCCAATAATCGAGTTCGTTTCCCTGCCCAAACGTCTGCTATGCGTCACCAGTGGGGATGCCTCCCGACGTTGTCTGTCTAATTTCCCAGAGTTCCGTACTAGGTGCCACAGAACAAACAGCGTAATCAATCAAGTGACTTTATACCGGTCCGCTATCGTTTCCGACACCAATTCGATCGTAATCAGTCGTATCGATGTGCGTTCTCGTCACGCACCCGATCCTGGGACGCTGGATGGTGCATAAGACAGGTATCAAGCAAGATGGGATTGGGCAGATCGCGGAGAGGTGTAAGGAACATGCTGGCTCAAAAGTTATCCGCGCAACATCTGACAAAGGGGTCGTTTTCCTCTGTCCCGAGTGAAAGCGTCGGGATGTGAAACTGGAAGTCAGCACTGGTGAATGGAAAGACGAGGACATTGGCCTTCTTCCATTTGTCTTCTACAGTGTCAACCCTCGTGAAAGATGGTTGCAGAAATCATACAGGCAGATATCATCCGCAATGATATAGCAAATGAGATGCCAGATAATGTGTTTGAAAGTGGTAAGTCAACCTCAAAAAAACTGCGCTGGGCAGCATCCGAACGAACAACGCATCCGCCGAAAAATTCTTAATAGGGCACGATAACTGCACGGTAATGATTCAAGCGACTCAATCCATCTACTACGTTATCGTGAAACATCGACGGGCACCGAGTACAGAAATAGGCTAAAATGTCGTCCAACTTGCATCGTCCAACGGTTCGTTTCCTCGTGGACAAAGATCAAAGCACTTGACCTTTGTCCACGAGGACACGAACCTTGGTCAGGCAGCGGATAATGGCATCGTCGAGCCCGACTGGAGTAACGAGAGACAAGGTACCACTCGAAAAAGAACCGTCCGATCTAGGTGCCATAGTGATCGATAATACTTTTTACTTGAGGCGAATCGGCGCTTCAATTTCCATCATCGGGCGACTGGAGGTTCACCTAAGATGATGCTAGAGGGGAGGCACCAGTCGATACGGTGAGACCTGGCGATTGGAGTGGTACGGTTACTGGATAACGCTTGATGATAAACAAAGGACAATTGCCTCATTTATACAACCAGCTCCAAGCGGCGCCTAAACGGAATCTCGAACCATTTTTAGCCCATTGAACCGGAACGCTCATCATATCTACACAGTCTCCGTTTTGCCTGGCTTCCCGAAATACTGCATTGCGACATGTTCTACTCGGGTCATAACGGGTCCTCTAAGAAGATCGGATGGATCTAGATTGTCCCTGTGACAGAGAACGCTAATACGGACCTGGCCCGGAAGATTCGATCAGCACCAGGCGATAGCGAGTCCGGCCGCAATGGGCCGGGAAAAGTTGTAGCCTATAGCAACGACCCGAGGAATGCCGTTCCAACATTCCAAATCTGCCGTATAAGCAACACTATAGGAGTTTGCAGTGAGTCCTGCACCAGCTCCGACCCAGCGAAAGTGATCAACACGATGAAGCCGACCCGTTTCAAACGTTTCATGCTACCTTCGGAACGTCCATGCCATACGGAAATCAATATTTTCATTCCACAGTTGCCTGATGTGCTCCAAGCGGTCCGAGCTCCCTATCGGACTGTGGCAGACTGTCCTCGCATTTTTAAAGGTCCCTTGTATGAAGCAAAAGAGAGAAAGAAGAGCGAACGTGTGACGGAGGCATTGCGATATGGAGGGGAGAGTAAGTAACTAGAGATGATATCCCGCATGGATTGGACTCCGCGTAAACCTGTGACAGGGATTCGAGGTGAGTCTTCTGCTCGATGGTCGATGTTCAATTTCCGAGCACCATTCCAAGACCCGCGTTCAACATGAGGGTATCGTGCTTCGTGGCGGACATTGACTTTGCCTATCTGCCGGCTAACTGCACACTCCATTTCCTCGCGCTCATGCTGATGTTGACGTTTCCATACAGTGGTGGAGCCGAGAATGCAGAAGGTGGCCTGTCTGAAACGTGCCATGTGAAAGTGAGTAGGGAACGAGACAAGGACGTACAGCGCGCCGATCTATCCGGATGCGTAATTATGCTGCTTTGAGACGTCTGGTGGTCACAGCGAACCTCCCTCTAGTCTTTCGGTGTCGACTCTTACTTTTCGCAAAACAACCACAGCTGGGGTTCGACATGTAATTGGGCTCCGCATGGACGAGCCTGCGAGGCGGCATGGTCCGAGTCCGTGCAAGACTCGATCGAAGACGGTGTCCAAAGAACCTGGCCCGCAAATGAGGTGCAAGCGTGCAACTATATACGTTTCATAATGCGACCAGGACGAGACGGAGATTCTGTTAAAATCAAACTACAGGTGCGTGACCTTCGTTGATACATAAGTTTCCACGATACTTGCTCCGCCGTAAAACTGGATGCCACTGAATTCAATATGCATTACGCAACCCGTCCGATGTGCTTTGAGAGGACCTTGGCACTTCCAGGAGTCCCACGGACTTGAATGTGTGGAGGACGCAGTGGACAGCGCAACAGTCTGACGCGAATTCCCGTGGAATCGATGCCGTGATCTTTCATCATGTTGACCGACATGTAGTTCGAGCCTGAGCATATGATTCTGATGGAGCAACAAGCCAATGTGTGGCGTAATCGCGACGAAAAGTCAGGAGTACTGTGGTTTGGGCAGATGAGTCAGGAAGGCTTGCGCAAATCTTCCCATTATGCCTGTTTTCTTTTGCCTGCATGAGAACTGTGGTAGTGATTGGGATAAAGGATCGGCGGGCCTAGTCAGAACTGGGGCAAACACAAGTTTGCGGGGATATTACAGCCGTACCCACTGCATCGTATTTCGTACCCGAAATGAAGCATACCGTAGGTATCGTGGTATGCAACGTCGGACACCCACATGTCCTACTGCTCCAAGCACGATCTACTTTCATGCACTCTCCGGACTTCTGAAATCCCACATTTTCATCGACGCGTCGCGGACAGAAGGACGAGGGCATTCCCTCATCCTCACCACGCAAACATGTTCGCCCTCTTCGTCGCTCGAGTCAGCGTCTGACTCGGAATCATCCGAGGCGCTCAGCGTCGGCACCGCCTCATCGTCGAAATGGCGTGAACCCGACGCGGAGAATAGAAAGGGTTCGAGTGGGTGGAACGACACGGCCCCCACGGCGTCTGTGCGAGATGACGAAAACAAGGTCGACATTTGAACGGAAAAAGGCGAGAGCATGCCTACCGTCGTGAGCGTCATACAGCAACGCAGGCCCCGTCCGCCTCGTTTCGTTTCCGGCGGCGCTCTCTAGCGACTCACCAAGTTCAATGTCTAAATCGTACATTGCGATCCCTCCGGCCTGTATGATTCGCAGGGCATCAATACGAGGCTCGCCACCCCCAATCCAAGGACCCGATCGTGTACCCACCTGGTTGCCCTGCACCAGCCACCTCCCAGCACCATCGATGTCGAAGCGCATCCTCTGGTTCGTCAGATTCTTCTCATGCCAGGTACTGTTCGATGCGGCCTCGTTCGAGAAATAACACAGGGGCACGGATCCGTCCGCTCGAAGGTCCCAGCTCCATATCCTCTCGCTCCGCCTGAAGGCGGCATACAGAACATGAGGTTTCATCGGGTTGAACATCAACTGCCAGGGAGATGCCACCAAATTCCGAATTGAGCGTTCAACTGACGAAAGCATGGCCGATAAATACGACCCACTTGTGTCACCCCGCCCCTTTCCCACTGTGCTACGCCCCCGATCGACAAGACGGGCTCGGGAATTGACTCGTTGAACAAGGCGATGTTGTCTGACGCGCGCGAAGCGGGTGTGAGACTCCCGGCGGCATAGTATTCTGGAGAACATGAAAAAGCGAACGCGGCGACGATGCCTTTACAGATAGGTGTCAGCGAGGAAACGACGACGACAGAATCCCTCCACCTTTTAGACCGTCTTTACTCTTTTTCGAAGGTGTCGTTGGCAGTCGCTCCCCCTCTCCCGGTCTCTGCACGTCGAAAATCTCGATCGCGTCTTCAAAACCGCAATACAACCTATTCGTGTAAAATCACACGCAAGGTCGTGACGGGACGCGGAGAACGGAAGAGATCGACGACGCACTTGTCAGACGTGATATTGAAGGCCAGACTGTTAGGTGCGATGTATCGTTCGCGGTGATCGACGATGGGATACGACGCGCGAAGCTGGACGTGATGAGTGTGCGGGAGTGAGGGTGTACGGATCTGTTACACCCACGCACCC